>NC_051168.1:170869065-171090965 GCF_013339725.1 Rhipicephalus microplus
TTTGATAACTACCTTGTTACTTTATATATATCCTTTAGAAGATTAGTTATTCCATTTTCCACATCTAGCGTGTCCAGTATTTTCCACAAGACTTCTTGAATCCCACTATCATAAGCTGCCTTGATATTTAAAAATTCCAGCCACATGGACCTGTGTTCTTTTCCCGCTATTGCAATACACTGAATCAATAAAACCAGATTGTCGTCCAACCTCCTTCGTTTACGGAACCCATATTATACTTCTCCCAGCACCCCCTCATTCTCCACCCATGTCTGTAGTTTTTCCTGTATACTATCTGCATCACCAGCCTGTAAACTACTGATGTCACTGTTATAAAACAGTAGTTGTTTATGTTAGCTCTGTTCCCCTTTCCTTTATAGATCATGCTCATGCTGCTTAGTTCCCACAATTGCGGGGTTCACCATCCATTATTCCTTTGCTCGCTGCCTCTCTTGATGTTTGCTTAGAGTTTGGTCCTAGTTTATTTATTAACGTGATTTGGACGCCATCAGGGCCTGTTGATGTGCTCTTAGGAACCCTTTTCTCCGCCCTCTCCCACTCTCCTTGTCTTAAAGGGGCCACTGTGTTAATTGGTCCATCATCATCTGGTACGGTGCATGCAGTGATTTCCTTGTTATTTAAATGTTTCTGTCATCATTGTTTTTATATACTCTATTGCCTCATCCCCTTTTAGTCTGACCCCTTGAACTGCAGTTATAAACGCCATTGCTCCATCTTGCTGATAATGCTGAAAACACAATAGTTCCCCCTGAGAGGCTCGCCAACCACGGTAAGTGGTATATATAAATAGCTTGCTGTTTGAACATCGAAAGAGGTACCCAACGGTGGCTTGGTGGTTAGCGTCTCACATTCATAATGTGGAGCACGCTCGATTCCGAGCGCCGGGGTCTTTTTTCTGGATGTGTTTTCTTTCTTGCGTTTTAATATATATAGATATATATGGTGCATGACATCGGTGCCGACGCTCACGTCGACGCCGGCAGCAAAATCCAGCCGAGAGTATCCATTATAACTGCTATAGCAATAAAAGAAAACTATTAGCGGTTGTTCATTCAACTTATTCGCAGGCCAATGAACAACGCACGAGCTGCGTCGTCGGTACCAGCAAGGCCTTCTCAATCTCAGCGGCCACCGAAGCAAGAAAATCAGGCTTTACGCCGTCGAACGCAAGCTCGAGTTCCGCAAGTAGCATGAGACTCGCGGCGGCAGCAAGCGCCGACGCAGCGGAGGCTTTTCGGGTTTGTCCGCTTGACGGCACTGCCAGAGACGGCAGAGACGCCAGCGCTGAAAGCAAAAAAAGAAAAACGACTCAGGCGATCGTGCGTTTTTCGATGCTCTTATCGAGTCCTATTACAGCATGACCGCTTGCGCATAATTTACATGCGATAAATAACTATCAATGTATGACGCTATCTCCCTTTTCGTTGTTTAAATGAGCTATTACGCGTTTGTGTCGTGCTTGGGCAACGCTATTCATACATACGCCCTTGATGAAAAAGCAGTGGCCTGAAGTTTTTAGTCAGCCCTGTCACGTACATGAAACCACTTAGCGCCTACACCAACTATTATTTTCAGCTTCCGCATGAAGATTACTTCAATTACTGCTAGTGATTTTCTTTCGTTCTCCAAGATTAGGAGACAATTATCAACCAGGTAGATCAAGTTGCGAGTTATGTATGCAGGCATACTTTAGCCCCGGCGTTTGTTACATATTGTCACGTTACTCACGACAAACTTGATACAACGGGCTCGTTGAGTCGACTAGCCAAGCAGCGGCACAGAGAGATCGTCTTTGTGCTCTTTCACTCTTCGATCTTATCCAAGCAAACCATGTGGCAATAGTCCCCCCCCCCCTTTGAAAGCATCGACTCGATGCTAGTAAATAAAAAATGAAGGCATACACACGCAGATATAGAGAAGCCAAAAGAGGGAGAGTGCTAGTACTCGCAGTGCAAATGAGGAAGTTTGCTCAACACTTGGCCAAGCGCAAAAAGAAAAGGCATAAAACACAGGAGAACACAACCAGCAGCAGCAACGCGAAGTCACGGCATGTCGTAGCACGTGAAACCACAAGGGCTACTGTGTGAAGTAGGGCTTCAGCCGAACGACATGCATGGTTTCGGGCCGAAGCTGTCGACGAGAAGACGCTGCGTCGTCCGAAAATGCCTCGTAGGTAACACCTATGACTTGTCTAAGAACCTTGTACGGTCCAAAATAACGGCTTAGCAGTTTTTCGAATAAGCCTGGTCACCGGACAGGGATCCACACCCACACTCGGTCCCCAGGGTGGTAGGTGACATTTCGATGGTGGAGGTTGTAACGTCGTGCGTATGCATCTTGTGTGTGACTTGTGTTTATGCGAGCTAGCTGACGAGCTTCTTCGGCGTATTGAGTGTATTGCTCAGCGTTTTGAGCAAGTTCATTGCTTTGGTCGAACGGAAGCATAGCATCGAGGATGGTTCGCACGTTGCGTCCGTAAACAAGTCAGAAAGGCGGAAATCGCGTTGTTTCTCGCGTTGCCGCATTGTAAGCAAACGTGATGCATGGAAGAATCTCGTACCAGGTTTTGTGTTTGTACGTCCACGTACATTGACAGCATGTCCGCTATAGTCTTGTTAAGCCTCTCTGTCAGTCCATTGGATTGCGGGTGATAAGCCGTTGTTTTTCGATGACTTGTGCAGCTCAGTTTAAAAATGTCCTCCATCATTCGTGCTGTAAACGACGTCCCTCTGTCCGTAATCACGCATGATGGGGCACCATGCCGTAGGACGATTTGGTGCACGAAGAACTGCGCGACTTCAGAGGCCGTGCCACGGGGTAACGCTTTGTTTCAGCATAACGAGTAAGATTATCTGTCGCAACTATAATCCATTTGTTCCCAGAGGACGACAATAGGAAGGGCCCGAGAAGGTCCATTCCCACGAGGTCAAACGGTGTCCGTGGTGGTGCGATCGGCTGGAGCAGGCCCGCGGTTCTCACAGGCGGTATCTTGCGGCGCTGGCACTCACGGCAGCCCGTCATATATCGATGTACACTAGTTGATAGTCGCGGCCAGTATGACTGTTGGCGTACTCTGGCGAGAGTTCGCGAATAGCCCAAATGTCCTGACGTGGGCTCGTCGTGGCACGCAAGGAAGATCTCATCATGCATGTCGGTAGGAACAACGAGTAGGAAGGCTTTGTCGCTACCACGGGGGTTTTTCTTGTAAAGAATGCCTGTTCTTAGAGAAAAAGAGGATAGTTCGCGAGCAATGTGGTGAGAGACCTGAGAGTTGTGGCCTTCCAGGGAATCAATGACTGGGCGTAATCTGTCATCTGCCCGCTGCTTTGACATAAATTTGGAGTCGCTAACTGCTCCGAGAAAGGCATCTTCATCTTCGGAGCCCCTGACAGCGTTCCCCACAGGCGCTCGAGAAAGCGCGTCGGCGTCTTCGTGTTTGCGCCCTGACCTGTACACAATGGTAATATAGAACTCCTGCAAACGCAAACTCCACCGTGCGAGACGGCCGGATGGATCTCTGAGATTTGCCAGCCAGCAGAGCGAGTGGTGGTCAGTTACCACTTTGAAGGGACGACCGTAGAGGTAAGGCCGAAATTTGGTCGTCCCCCACACGACTGCGAGGCATTCTTTTTCTGACGTAGAATAGTTGCTCTCGGCTCGAGAAAGATTACGACTGGCGTAAGCTATCACATGCTCAACGCCGCCGTGTCGTTGTACAAGGACAGCGCCAAGTCCGAACGTTGCTGGCATCTGTATGAATTTCTGTAGCAGCGTCCTCATCAAAATGGGACAAGAACAGAGATTGTTTGCATTCTCTGTCGTAACTCTGTGAGCGCTGTATCTTGTTCTGCGCCCCAAGTAAAGGGCACGTCATCTCGGGTGAGTCACGTAGGAGGTTCAGCTATCTTCGAGAAATTGGCGATAAATCGGTGATAATACGCGCACAAGCCGAGGAAACGGCGTGCTGCTCTTTTATCTCATGGAACAGGGAAGGCGGCTACAGAAGCAGTTTTGTCTGGATCAGGTCGCATTCCATCCGCACTAATGACATGTCCCAGAAATTTCAGCTCTTCATAGCCGAAATGGCATTTTTGAGGTTTCATCAGTGAGTTCAGCTGTGGGGATGGCTTCCAGAACATTTCTCAGACGCTTCAGATGTTCTTCGAAGCTCTCGAAAAAGATGATCACATCATCGAGATAGACAAGGCAGCTTTGCCACTTCAAGCCAGCGAGAACTGTGTCCATCATCCTCTGAAAAGTGGCTGGTGCAGAACAGAAGCCGAAGGGAAGAACTCAGAATTCGTAAAGTCCGTCTAGAGTCATAAACGCGGTTTTTTCTCGGTCTCGTTCATCCACTTCAATTTGCCAATAGCCACTCTTTAGATCGATGGACGAAAAATACTTCGCGCGTCGTAACCTGTCGAGGGAGTCGTCGACCGGTGGAAGCGGGTAGACGTCCTTTTTTTGACGCTATTATGCTTCCTGTAGTCAATACAGAATCGCAGCGTTCCGTTTTTTTTCTTTACTAGAACGACTGGCGAGAACAAAGCGCTGCTGGATGGTTGAATAATCCCGTTATCGAGCATCTCGTTTACCTGTGTCTGAATAGCCTCGCGTTCTTTGGCAGAAACGCGATAAGGCTGCTGCCGGAAAGGAGTGCACGTCATCGTCGGTAATAATTCGATGCTTTGTGAGGTGTGTTTGACGGACTTTAGAAGAAGAGGCGAAGCAAGATCGAAACTGCCTTAAAAGATCATGAAGTGCAGCCTTTCTCTCGTCTGACAGCGTCGAATTAATGTCGATGCAGTCTAGAAATTCCTCATCCTCATGCGTTTCTCCGGACGCGAAGCACTCCATGATTTCGGCAACAAGGTCTCCGTAAGCTAGGGTGGTTCTGCGGAAAAGATGCCGGTGCTCGTAATTGAAGTTCGTAACTAGTATTGTTGACTGTCCGTCACGGACGCACACAACACTTCGGGCAGCGCATACACCTTGGAGCAGCAGAAGTGATAGGTTGCTTTCAGCCACCACGTCACCATCTTGGAAGTCTTCACAAGTGACTTCGATGGGAACAGTTGCTCGAGGTGGCAGCGTCACACTGTCGACAGCAACACGCAGCGCAGGCCTACGGCAGTTATCAGCGTCTCGATCTGTTGCGCCTTGAGTCGAGAAGGTCACGATGCGCTCACGGAGATTTATGATGTCACCGTATTCCCGAAAGAAGTCCATGCCGATGATCAGCTGACGCGAACAGTCGCCAAGAACGAGGCAGCTCAGAACAAACGAATTTTCACTCTTGCGGTACAGCGACCCAGCGGTGTTACAACGTGTCCTTCAGCTGTTCGAATTCGCGTTCTATTACACGGCGTGATCACTTTCCTGAGATCTTTCGCTAGCCTCCCGCTGATAATCGAATAGTCTGCACCAGTGTCTACTAGTGCACTGACCTGAAGACCGTCAATCAGCACAGGTATGTCGAGTGACACGCGGTCACTAGGTTCAGATGTGGATGTTGGCGTTTCTTCGGTACTGCGATTATTCTCTGACGAAATGCCTTTGGCGTTGCGTGCAAACGTCGATGGGAGGTCTTCCGCACTTTGAGTTCCAGCGACCTTGCCCCCGAAGGCCGCTGCCTTCAGTTTTCCCGACGAGGGCTCGGGGAGCGTTCCCGTGCCGTCACCCCGAAACGTGGCCCAGTGGCTGCGGGTCTCCTCGGAGATGGTGACCGCAATTGCCGTCGTGTAAAGGGTGCACGCTGTTGCGCGAGATACTCTTCGATATCCCATGGCCTTTCACCAATTCGGGGGCGAGGGGAATTGACGGAAAATCCGCGAAGTCCATGTTGCCGGTATGGGCATTCGCGGTAAATGTGACCAGCCTCACCGCAATGATAGTAGAGGGGTCGTCTGTCTGGCGTACGCCAGAGATCATACTTTCGCGTCGGTGCACGGTGACTATCGATATCCAAGTCAGCGTGCGCTGACTGAATCGCGACTGACCGCAACATTGTCTGGATCAGGATGTATGGCACTCCCTGGATCGGGACGTGCGGCACTCCCTGGATCGTGACGTGCGGCACTGGCTGGGTCGGGACTCCTTTACCGGAAAGAGTAGTGGCAGATCGCAAGGCTTCCGCGTACGTACGACGGCGACTGTCAGTATACACAGGAGCCGTTTCCGGATCAACCGACGTAAGCGGAAAACGACTAGCGTGCAGCACCTGCTGGACTTCGTCACGGATGACTATGGTGATAGAAGCAACATCAATTTGCCTTGTCCCGTACATCTTTTCCATTCCTTTCCGGACAACAGATTGGACGATCTCGCGAATTCATTCGGGGCTCTTGCTCCCAGGGGTGGCGAAAATTTCGGGAGTTGAGGCAGCATTCACTTGACGGTCAAACAGGGCAGACCGTTGGTGCAGTACTCGCTCCATTGTTGCCGCTTCAGTAAGGAACTCAGCAACACTTTTGGGGGGACCACGCACCAAACCAGCAAAAAGTTGTTCCTTCACACCACGCATGAGGTGGTGCAACTTTTTTTTTCTTCTGTCATAGCAGGATCCGCTCGCTTGAAAAGCCGTGTCATGTCCTCGACGTACATCGAGACGGTCTTGTTTGGCATCTGGATGCGTGATTGTAGTGCACGCTCCGCTCGTTCGCGGTGGTCGGGACTCCTGTAGGTCTCCAGGAGGCGACACTGCAACTCGCGCCAAGATGTCAGAACATTATCCCTGTTCAAAAACCACGTCTTGGCACCATCTTTTAGGCAAGTGTACATGTTCCGGAGATTTGCGGCATTATCCCAGTAATTGATCGCTGCGACATGTTCGAACTCACTCAGCCAGTCGTCAGCATCTTCATGCTGCTGTCCGTGAAAGGGGCTAGGCATGAGCGGGTTCTGGACGGTGCAATAGATCGGCGTGGAAGGTGTCGGAGCTTGCACGGGGTCTTGTGTCGAAGTCATAGTCGCTGCCTCAGTGGTTGGTGTCTCAGGCGGTAGGCCTCGTTGGCGGCGGCTTACTCTATGAACAGGAGTGTTCACGGGTGCAGGGCTTGTGTTCCGGCTGCTGGGCGAGTTCTTGGGCATCGGGTGGATCGTGAGACGTTGTACCCAGCAACTCCACCTGTCTTGTCACGTTACTCATGACAAACTTGATACAATGGGCTCGTTGAGTCGACTAGCCAAGCAGCGGCTCAGAGAGATCGTCTTTTTCCTCTTCCATTCTTCGATCTCACGCAAGCAAACCATGTGGCAATATTGCCACGTTCGAGAAGTCTCCGGACTGCTGTAGATCATTTTGTTAAGATTGCGCCTACTTTGCAAACATATCAGATTACTCAGGAACCTACGTCACCGCTAGCGATAACGCTACAATGTTAGATCGCAAGTGTATAAATGCCGACACACTTCGCCACTTGCCAGTTGATCGACGGCCGACGTTCTGTTCGCCGCTATCAGTGCCAGTGTCTTGCTGTAATCTGACTTCCCGTTTACGTGGCCAGAGGTTCGGCCCAGATAAACTGTTCATTGTTCGACCTGTAGTCTGCTCCTTTCGTCCGCGTCACGACTCCGTGGCAATATGCACAAGATATCTCCAATTGCGCGTGCGTATACATTGTACATAATAACGCAGTGCTTCAGTGCCCATTGTCGTTTCTATGTACAGCCAGTATCCACCTCTATGGGAGTGATCACGTTTTGATACACTTTGAACAAGGTGTTCGTCACATCATTGACCACATGAGAAGTCGTTCAGATAATAAAGGGGGTGTGAAAGTATCGGATAAAAAGTCGTGACCACGAATGGAGTGGCTGATGAAGTGGCTGAAGTGGCGAAGTGTTCGAGTGGGTGGCTGATACCGACGGAGGTCAGATGCATGCAGCCTTCTTATGTGTAAAAACTCACTACAAGCAAAAACAGTGTTCAGGTGGAGATGGGGGTGTTTAAACGATGACGTTCCAGATGAGACTCAACTCCGTCGTAAAGGAATTTGGCTAAGATACCTTTTTATTGAGATGAGCTTAGAAGCACTCTGCCTACACTTCAGGGCGTCCCAGTTTTTCGTTTCACGCGCGCTCTTGTTCATTCTCAGCTTGTTGACGCAGCCCGCAACGTGCAAATGATCAGCATTGTCGGCCACACAAACCTTCGTGCAAAGAGAAGTTCGGCTGTTTCAACGAGGAGGTTCTCTTTAATTTGTCTCAAAAAATATCAAAGGTCAAAGGTTTATAGTATTTCGTCAAAGTTCACGCGAGTTTTTCCTATTATTTCTGGCCGAAGAAGCTTCACTGATCGTACGAGGCTCTTTCATGATTCGTTCCAGAAAGTAGCAATCTCATAACAAACTTCCATGAACTGCCGAAAATTCGCCTTATGCCTCCCGAGGCCTTGTGAAAGATTTCATTGTTGTCAAAGTACACAGATCACGCTCGGTAATCCTTTTATCGCAGTAGGCGCTGTAAAAAAAGTCACGGAACTCGATGTTCCCGACTCCAGAGTCAGCCCACATAAAGGCCGCAGCGTAATAGTTCCTGTCACCTTTTTCCGCAGCATCAAGCACCACTCGATTTTTCATCGCCAGTGGTTTTTCAAGTACTTCCGTGCGTGGAGTATGGCATGGCTTCATCTCTACGGCAGGTACATCACAGGCGATATTCGCGTGTCCTGCTCGCGGTTACCATCCTATATTGTGGTCATTCGTTTCGAGCAGTACCTGTTTGGTGCTGAGATGGTCGGAAAGGAAAGGTCGAGTAACGGTGACTTGTCTGTTGCTTTCATGTTCGAATCCATGCTTTCAAGCTGGCGCCATTTCATATCTCGCGTTGAGAACGCTAGCGGTTTTCTCAAACTGTATCATGGTCTTTCTCTCTTCAGGTGGCTTTTCTCTTTCTGTTACTCCCTGAATTTAAAATTTCCAAAGAGACAGCGGAAAATTGTTGGACTCGCCACGTTTCGTAAAGCTATCGGTCGAGACATCAAGTGTGATGTGCTACCCTGGAAGGTTCGTCCAAGCTTGAAGTTGAGTGAAATCAACACTTCATCGCCTTTACATCGGATTCGAACTAATCAGTACGCTGGCACCACTCTTCCTGATGACCGATGGGTGTATCAGCTCATCGGTGACATTGTTTTTAAGCTTCCTGAAAGACGTGACGAAAGGTTTGTCATTTGTTGTCTCTTCGATGTCCTGACACATGCCTGGTATCTCGATTGCTCATAGCGCCAACTCTTTTTTAAAAAACTGACTTCGCAGTCGCAGTCCTAAAACTTGACGGCTCATATAGCCGCTTGAGCTGGTGCCCTCGCGAAAGGTTTGAGCGCTGTCCGAGTTGTTTGCATTGCTTATAGCAGGAGATGTTTGAGCAAAGCTTCAGCGATCATGCGCTCTGAATTCCACCGTGAAAAGTTTGCGTGTGTAGCAGCATGCGTCATTGTTTGCGGCCCATGCTCGCGAGGTTTGCAGAAATACGAAAGCGAAGGAGAATCCATTAGGTTGTCGTTTTCCAAGTGACAAGCAGACTGTCGTAATTACTTCATAGTTCGTGTTGGCATAGCCCGTCTTTCGCAAACACTTGTCGAGATCACACATGTTTGTAGCATGTCGAGCGTCGCATTTCGAGCAGGAGGCCTTTCTTTTGCTGTCCCGTCCCTGATATCCTTCAGTGTTGCAGCGGAAACACATCTGGTTAATAAAAAAGTAGTTACACTGTCTGTGTCAGGGGCAACGTGGCGGTGCACAATTTTAGTTTGTGCTCATATGAGGAGAAAAAGATGGAGTTGTACTCCTTTGTTTCCGCGTTGAATTGCTGTCTAGTACACATGAAGTACGTCTCCCACGGCGAGATTATGTCCACTGACTTTCCATTAGAGCTGTTTGAAGCTCTCGTCCTCCAACGTCCTTGAAATTGCTCCTCTCTAAGCAATTCAGCTCAAAGCACAGCAAGTTGAGCAGTGCAGTTCGATGGGGGTACCGTCAATGCACAGCAAGATGAGCCGACCATCCATTCCGATGGGGGTACCGTCCTTTCTCGAGTCACGTGCCATCTGAACATCACACGATCAATGGTACTGCACGACTATTTTCTGTGGAAAAGTACACAGTAAGATGTCACAGAGCATGGTGAGAAGGATGACTTATGAACACCTTGGATGCGGAAGAGAACTTGTTCGTACAAGTTGCACAGAGCTTCGGTGTTATTTGAACTAACAGAGCTCAAAATCCGTAACTGGGCAAAACACTCTTGCTCCAGGCGTCTCTTTTCTCTAAAGCGCTTCTGTACAAGGAGGCGGCATCGTGTAAGCAGCTCTCAGTCGTCAGAAGGCCCACTATTACCTAGAGTAGTAGACTACAGAACTTCTCTGTGGCCGCAATGTGGATGCTACTGTGAACAGTTTAGTAGCACTGCTACCGAAGTTTGGTCTACTTGACAGTTCCCCAGGGGACGAGGCTATTGTCAGTTTAGGCAGTCCGACCCCTGTTCCGTCTAGCAGTGCTGCGACTGTTTGAACCTCCATTCCTTTGGTTGTAGTCGGTGACCATAGCACGTGGTCTGGCTTACTGATAATCACTACGAAAAACAACGTAGTATCATCTTCATATTGCAGAACGGTGTTAGTCACAAGTTTCATCGCCTATAAGGGGCGCATAGGGTGGTTCAATATGGCACCAACAGAGAGTATCAGTCGCTGAGCAAGTGCGGCCTGCACTGCAGTGACTTTTTTTTTTACTTCGCGATGTCTCTACCCTTTTTGCAGTCACAAATTATGCGCCATCAAGACGCTTCTTAAACTCGTGTACGATGCTTCGTTGAAGGCGAACAGCTCCTGAGTGCCAAACATATCAATCGTTGTGACGTGAAGGCCTGTAGGGCATCCGTGGTTGTGCAAGGACTCTGCCTGCATACGTCTCATGTCCGCCACAATTCACACGAAGTGCAATTCACATATTACTGAGAAGGTTCTGTACAAAAGTGTTAGCTTGCTTTTTGTCCTCGTGCTAATCATGCCGGTCCGCAAGACGGGCCTTTCGTGCACTGACGTTCGGCGACGCAAAGTAATCTTACTGTTCTTCAGTGCTCTATACGTGTGTGCCACGATAATGTGGTGGTTACGATGTTCTGCTCTGACCCGAACGTCATTTGTTTGATCCCGACCACGGCGGTTGCTTTGCGATGTAGGAATGACAGAGGACGAGTACCGTGTGACGTCCGTGCACGTTGCACTCCACTAAAGGCGTGCCTCATGATCATTACGTGGTTTGTAACGCAAAATTCCAAATAGTGCTATAACATTGTGTGTTTCCTTTCACGTCCTCAGTTTTGAGCGGATACTTACCGATCTAAGATTTCGCTAAGTTATCGCAATGCCGACATTTTTTACCTCTTTTTGAAAAAGTCACAGCTTTGCCGCAAAGGCGAAGCGATCAACGCGATAGCAACAAATTGGAAGGTCACGTGCCGAATTGCAAGCAGATCAAAACGTGCCCCGCGTTTCTCACGCACAATTGACGCACAAAATGTACTGCACAGGTGCATATAAACGTGAATAAGCGTCTCAAGTGTTACTTCGCTGTCTGAGAAGCCCACTTTTTTCGTGAACGGAGACTGTGCAACCACTTCAGTGACCTTTGTGCGCCCAGTAACTACAACTGAAACGTTCTAGTGAAGGCCGAACGCCAGCCAAGGCGTACATGCACATGCTATGAGCGCCGCTGCCCCACCGCTACCCAATTACTCTTATGAAAATTACGCTGGTGTCCACGGGGCGGTGTGACAGTCTACGAAACTTGCGAATACTAGTACTCGAACCCTTCGTCAAGAATATGCTGCTTGATCTCGGTGTTCAAGTTGTTAAGCTCCTGGTTGTTAGCCTTCAGCCTCTCATAAATGTAACTGAGCTGGTCGTAAGATGCAGAGTCGTTAGCGATAAGAGCACTTGCCTCGCTTATAATCCCCATGCTCTGTGATCGCCGCGACGTCCACTTCGGCTTCAGTTGGCCCATGCTGGTGCGGTTGTCTGGTTGCGGTCGGTAGGTCCCTGGCTTTCAACTCTGGTTCTTCGGCTCCAAGTGTTTAGACGATGGGCTTCCAGACGTCACGATTAGACTCAACTTTGTCGTAAAGAAATTTGTCCAAAATACTTTTTATAAGATGAGCTTAGTACTGCTGTTTCTCGGGTTCAGATTGTCCCCGATTCTCATGCAATCGCGTTTTTTTTTCTCAGTTCCTTGACGCAGCCCTGAATGGGCAAATAATGAAACGATAGTTTAAGGTCACTGAACGCCTTGTCAAAGAGTCGGTTCTATTGAAACGTATATACAGTGGCTTTAGAAGCTTCCCTACAGGCATTGACGAGCGGACGGGAGAGTAGGTGCACGGAGGACTGAGAGCGAACGGCGAGAGAAGGAGCAGAATCACTGCGTGCCACATGCTTGGGCTGCTAGGGGGCGAGGATAAGTGCGCGCGCCCGCAGCTGCTGCTATGAGAGAGGGAGTGAAAGCGGAGAAATCAAGACACGGTCGGGGCGTGTAGTGCGTTGGCAAGATAATCTCTGGTCATCTAGGACTTACAGACTAGATTCCAACAGAGTGCCAGCCTGGGAGGGTGGCGAGAAAAAGTTCAGTGGGAAGATGAGACGAGGTTCAGGCAGATTATAAAGAGGACAGGATTGGCTGGCAAAACGTGGTAGAGGCCTTTGCCCCTGCAGTAGGCGTTGTCAGGCTAAGGGTAATGTAGTCGCAAACACATTTTACTGACCAACATGCTCATTTTCTTATAGAAATCCAGTGCAGGAGGTCTCTGCACTAGGCAACCTCTCCGCTGGCTGCACTTTCTCATGGAGGCTCTCGTCGTCTCGTTCACCGCGGTCATGCTCACCTTCGTCGTCCGTCTCCTGACGGGAGGCCCCAGTAACACTGCGGTTGTGCGGGTGTGCCACACGCACGAGTGTCACGAGTACGGCCGACGGCTGAGCAGCTCACTGAACTCGTCAGTGCAGCCATGTGACAGCTTCACCAAGTTCGTGTGTGACGGATGAACGCGCGACAACGAGCTCGTCACCGACGAGCTGCTCGTTGCACAAAGACTGGACTCCACGGCGCGCACGTTCGACGGCATGACCATGCCATCGGTACGCTCAAATACCATATGCGTATGAAGCATCGCAAATGGCATACATTGATGCAGAGAGCGGCGTCAATGCCTCGAGACCTCCTGTTAGAATGTTAGACAGCCCATAGTAGAAATAACCGATGGGGTTCTGTGTCCCAAAACCACGACACGGCTGTAGAAGGCACCCTAGAGTAGTGCATAGAATTCCAGGCTACCAGCAAAGTCACAAACCCTCACTATACTTACAATGTGAGAACATAACGTCAAGATAGGTGAAGACACAGCACACTGTGCTGTTCTCTTTGACATTGTGTCCGACAAGTCTTTTTAATTATTTCCAACATCCCCATCTATGCCTTTGTACCCTTCTCGTATCCCTTGTTTAGTTCGCGCACGCATACATCTAAGCTAAATGTACCGTCTAGCGGGTGCGAAAAAGACCCTGTTGTAGCTCGGCCCAACGCGTTTATAGAGAAGTTCAGATAGCCAACACCAAAGCAGTCCAGGGTGGTGGCGCAGATCTTACGTTGCAAACGTCTAGGATATGGAAGCACAAATAAAATATCATGTTCACTGACGAAGTACAAGCGAAATTATTTGGTGTTACGCTTCAACTATCTCTCGTGATTCGACGCTATATATCTCTCACAGCATCTTTACTTACGTATACTCACAGCTTCTTTCTGCTGTCCATTGTGGCAATCTCACTTTTCGCAAGACCGGGCAGAGCGCAGTGCAGCGCGGAGTCGCTCTCTACCGCAGCTGCGAAGATCTGCTGCACGGCCATCGCGACCACCTGGCTAGCGTCAGGGAAGCCCTCCGGGAAGCCGGCATCACGTGGCCGAGACGCCCCGCCGAGGCAGACGTGCTGCACACTGTTCTGGCGACGTCGCTGCGCCTCGGCTGGGACGTCCTGTTCCGCTTCGTTCCACTCCAATCTCCACGCTCGCGGCTCACCGTCAACCCCGGAAGGACTATCGTCGTCGTCTTCAAGAGGAAGATGGCATCGCAGTTCACTCGCAGGGGACGGGAGTACTTCTCCCTTCTTCGAAGCAGCATGCTGCCACATGACGCAATTGAGATGGATAAAACGAGCACCACCATCAAGCACCGCCTCCAGGAAGTCACTGCACTCGATGAACTGACGTCACCACTGCTGAGCGCAGCCTACAACGTGCCCACCACGACACCTGAAAGCGCAGACCACATGATGGACATTCCGAAGATCGGGTTGTCCCGCGCAAGGTGGGCGGCGGCGCTTCGCGAGTTCGGCCTGGACAACGTGACAGAATTGGTCACGGCCAACCAGGAGTACCTGCTAGCTTTCCTGGATCTATGGATGAGCCTGGGAGAGAACAGCACACACGTCTTCGTCTCCTGGTACACTGTGCAGGTATGGATTACGCAGGGGCTGAAACTGAGAAGGACGACAGATAGAAAGAAATGACCCACATGGGGCTGTCTTGTAAAAATTCGGTGCACGCGACAAGGAAACTTATAATACAGGTGTAGCTGTAACCTCCAATCAGACATACCTGAATGAATGCAATCAAGGTCGCCATTCGCTGCACTTGAGAAGGAGCCTAAATATAGAACTAAGCCGAAAAGTACACAAGTATCCATGCCATTTGCGGTCAAATAGAGGAGAAGCCGTATCAAGACTCGATTATTTGTTACAGAGCAATACACATGATTTCGAATAAACAAGAACAAGAGAAAAATCTGAACCCTTTATTGGTCTTCAAGGCACGCATACCTGGCAATTTAGTCTATAAGTTACAGTAAACACAATACGCCTCCATGAAGTTCATGTCGAATAAGTTTCTTGTGACGTAATACGGGACATTACAGCCAAGAAGTCGAAAATTGAATTAGTAGGCTTTGCATAACACAAGTGCAGTATTTCCGGTAGTAAACAGCCTGGCTTCATCGTGTTAGGGGTGTTTGTTTTATTGCGAGAGCAATTATATGGACACTCTCAGCTGGATTTTTCAGCCAGTGTCAGTGTCCTTCACCTATATATATATATACGAAAAAGTCAGAACAGACGAGCGTGCGATGCAGTTCTTTGACGTTTCGCCCGGGGTCCGAGCTGCTGAAGCTCCGACCCCGAGCGAAACGTCAATAAAGGCCAAACCTCATAAGCGCGAAAATGCACGCGACAGCGACAAGCGACGCGACGTAGATCAGCTTCGCGCGATCAGTCGCTAGCGCAGGCAAACCTCATTCACGCGACAGCTTCGGCGAGCGAATTCCACTGTTGCTGGCATGAGGCCGTCTACTCGCACCAAGAAAACCGCGTAGCGAGCGGTATGCAATTTAAAAATAAGATATATTGTTGTGTAATGAAACGAAGAGTGTTTATTATTGCCTTGCAGCACTTTTTATATGCACATGCGTAATAAACATTGCGTTATTTTTTGTTGCGCATACGTGAATCGGGCAGGGTCACGTGCACCTATGTTGTGTTTGTCTTTTCCGGTTTTTCGCTATTGGCTGCTTGAGCCCAGCACTTCCGGGCAATATGCGACGGTTTCCAAATCTGGAGAACCGAGCGATTTCGCGAACGCCCTGTTGCGTTCGCACGACGAAACAGGGCGTTCGCACGTCGCGCGAACGCCCTGTTTCGTCGCTCATAGCGTCGCTCGTCGCTGTCGCGTGCATTTTCGCGCTTATGTGGTTAGGCCCTAAAACTGCTGCGCACGCGTATATGTTTTGACTTTTCCGTGTTATATTGAACCGTACCAAAAATTCCTTTCTTCCTGCGTATACACACACACACACACACACACACACACACACACATATATATATATATATATATATATATATATATATATATATATATATATACATTTATATATATATATATATACATTTATATATATATATATATATATATATATATATATATATATATATATATATATATATATATATATATATATATATATATATATATATATATATATATATATATATATATATATATGTGTGTGTGTGTGTGTGTGTGTATACGCAGGAAGAAAGGAATTTTTGGTACGGTTAAATATAACACGGAAAAGTCAAAACATATACGCGTGCACAGCAGTTTTAGGGCCAAAAAATGTGTGTGTGTGTGTGTGTGTGTCCGATCTCTCGCGTGTGAGTGCCAGGCGTTATCGTCTGAGCCTCGGAGGAGCACCTCCTTCAACCTTGAAACAGCAAGCTGTTTATATCTACCATTTACCGCTGCCGATAGCCATCTTGGGGGAACCACGACCGCCTGGACCGGGGTGCGCGGCGGTTGCTCCAGCCGTTCCATTCGGCGCGCGCGCCTTTGAAAAAATGTAGATGAGGTAGTTCGGCCGCGTGCCGCGACGCGGCGCTGTTCTCCCACTCCTAGTAAGGAAAAAATCAGCAGTCATGATTTTCAATGACAACGAAGGTAGTGAGCTCAGAATACAGGAGGTCACGCTGGATATAACAGATAAATACAAATATCTGGGCGTATGGATAAGCAATGGGACCGAGTACCTGAGGGAATGCGAAATATACGTGACGACTAAAGGTAACAGGAATGCAGCAGTGATGAAAAATAGGGCACTATGTAATTACAATAGGTATGATGTTGTGAGAGGAATATAGAAAGGGGTCATGGTTCCTGGGCTGACGTTCGGCAATGCGGTCTTGTGCATGAGATCAGAAGTTCAAGCAAGATTAGAAATTAAGCAACGTGGAATAGGTAGGCTTGCTTTAGGAGCTCACGGGAATACACCAAATCAGGGAGTACAAGGTGATATGGAATGGACATCATTTGAGGGCAGGGAAGCTATCAGCAAGATAAAATTTGAGAAGCGATTGAGAAAAATGGGGAGGAGCGTTGGGCTAAGAAGGTTTTCAGCTACTTGTACATGAAGAATGTCGATACAAAATGGAGAAAGCGAACCAGGAAATTGACTGGTAAATACTTAGAAAACAGCAAGTGGCCAAACCAAAAAGAACTATCGGTTAAGAAGAAAGTGAAAGAAACGGAGACTGACATGTGGAGAATGGGCATGTTTAAGAAGTCCGCAATAGAGATCTATCGAACTTTTAAGCAGGAAATTGCGAAGGAAAGGATCTATGATAATACTCGGGGTAGTTCTCTACCGTTTGAAGCCAGGACGGGAGTACTGCGAACCAAGACATATCGCGCCAAATACGAAGGGGTTGACACAGTATGCAGTGTGTGTGGAGAGGAAGAAGAAACTGCCGAACACTTGATAATGTTCTGTAAAGGGCTTCACCATATAGTTCAGGATGATGGCGCAGAGTTTTTCGAAGCACTGGGGTTAGGGGACCGGGAGGGCAAAATAGACTTCAAGCGGGTAGACTTAACTAGAAGGAGGTTATCTGATTGGTGGCTAAAGTCAAGGAACGAGTGAAAACTAAACTCTTCACTGGAAAGTACGAATCCTCAAACTCACTTTTTAAAGAAAAAAAATAAATCTAGTTTTTGGTACATTAAGTATACGGCTTGGTGGCGCTAGCCACCGCCAGATCTAAAGGGTACAGCCATATCCATTCATCTATCCATTCATCTTTGCATTTTGAGCGCGCCCGATCGACTGCGCAGATAAGTTGTTTTGCATGTTTTGAGCTTGTCTTTATAATTATAAGGCAGCAGTGAAAATCCCTGTTGCACTTATCTTATTGTACGGCTTTTTCGGGGGTCAGTCACCAGGTATTCATTAGTTTGTTCGTGTGTGCGTGTTTGATTTTTTTGTTTTTTGTTGTTGTTTTTCTTTTGCCACCCCGTGGGGGAGGTGCACGTACGTTGAACACGCACATTTTTGTAGGAGAGCTTGTAATTTCTCTTTTCAGTAGGGCAGGGCTCTAGTTTTGTAATTATCGAGTGAGACAAGTCATAGGGACAATTGGTGCCGAAAGGACATGGTTAAAAAGTCTGTAAAGTGTTCAGGATGTGGGGTGGCTTTGAAAGTGGACCCAAGTGTAGAAGCGGAAGAAGAAGAGGCTGAAGCGAAGTGTTGGCAATGTGAGGTCGAGGAAAAAATGGAGAAAATGATGGTTGCCCAGAGTGACCTGTTGATGACAATCGCCGAACTCGAAATTGCGTTGGCGACAGAGCAAGAGAAAACGAGGGCAATGGGAGAAAGACTGAAGTCCGCCGAGGAAGCACTAGCTAAGGGGAACACAGGAGCGGCCTACGGAGAGAACAGTAGGGAACCGGCAACCAGAACTGCGGCGAAGAAAGACAAAGTAAGTTCGGAAGAAACAGGTTCAGCCGGTTCAATTGTCGCAAGGCATAGCTTCAGCTAAGTAGTGGTGGGGCTGGTAGGGGACAAAGCAGCCGGCGTCACAGGTGCAAGTAGCCCCCAGGTGCAGGACGCTCCAGCTGAAAAGTCACAGCATTTGATAATCGCCAGGAACTCGAATTTGAATCGATGCACAGAAGTCTTCAAAGAGAGGGTAAGAGGTGACAAGAGGGTTGCTGTAGGGGCGTTCCCAGGACGCAAGCTGGAAGCAGTCATGAGGCAAGCGAGCGCAAAGCTCAAAACGACAGCTGATAGACGAAACCTCGTGATAATTTCAGGCGGTTTAAAAGATGTCCTAAATGAAGATGCAGCAGGACTAGCAGCCACACTGGCGAAAGGCGTCGATGACATGCGCGCCCCTTCTCCTAAGGTACAGGTAGTGATATGCACGATACCGGAGGTACCGGTGCGTGATAGCAACCTGCAAAGAGCGGTGGTCTACGCAAACCAAGAGATATGGCGGATGAGTCGAGAGAAAGGCTTTGAGGTGGTGGAAATAAACAGAGAGGTGCATAGGGGGGGGGGGGGGGTTTCAACGAGACAGAATTCACTTCGATGGGCGGCTAGGTCATGAGGTGGGTTGGCGACTTGCAGGACGCGCAGTAGCTTTTTTGGGGGGCAAGCGAGCCCTTCGGGGTGCAGTATAGCTAGTAACGAGGAAAACAACCAGGGAGACTCTTTGACAGGTGGTATGGAGAGATATGATTCCAAAGTGGCACCAGTATCTAAAATAGGTAGAGTCTGGGGCAGAAATAGACGTAGCCAAGAACGCCGAACCAATTCAGATATAGGTATAATACCATGCAGGGTGGTAGGAACAGGCTGAAGTGGGAAGAGGTAAAAGAACAGCTAAGGGATGAGAGGCCGATGGTATACGGTTTTAGAAACACATTTCAGGGACATGGAACACCCTCCTAACAATGCAGACTACGCGTGGGAAAATTGTAATAGAACAGAAGGCAGCAGAAAGGGGGGCGGTATTGGGGCATTCATTCATAAAAGTTGATACTGGCAAAGGGTCAAACAGGAGTGCAAGGAACATTTATGGCTTAAAGGGAAAGTGGCAGAGCAAATGACACTCCTTGGTTTCGTGTACTTGAGGACGGGAGCAAAAGCCAGAGAGGAAAATCAGGCAATGGTAGAGTGTATATCAAATGACATTCAGGAGTTATGAGGAGAGTGCGAGATAATTATACTTGGAGATATGAATGTACACATAGAAGATATGGATGAGTATACCGACCCGACAGGCAAAATGATCATCGATATATGTGAAAGGCGTGATTTGATCATTTGCAACGGTACCGAGAAGTGTGAAGGGCAAATAACATTAGAGGTAGTAAGGCTGCGGCCGACGATAAATTATGCACTGATGTCACATAGGTTGTATGATAAGTTCAGGAGAATTCATATAGATGAAGGTGGCTCCAGAAGTCTGTGTAGTGATCTCAAACGTATCAAGCGAAGTTTTAGAAGAACAGTGAAAGTGGGAAGGAGAAAAGATGAGCAACTACAGGAAAATTTTTATTGAGAAAGGCAAATTGAAATAGCCACTAAAAAATTGATAAAGTAATCACTGGGGATAATAAAACAATGTGGACATACACGAATCTAATGAGGCTTAGCTAGAGCTTGCTAAGGCACGTAACAAGTCACCCCGGAAAAGAAGACACAAACCCAAAAGTTGGTGGGATGAGGAAGCTAAGAGAGCCATAACAAAACGTCAGGAAGCCTCTGGAGAGCACAGACATGCTAAGCAGCGGGTGAACCGACAGATGACGTTGAAAGAAAATGGGACATCTTTCTAAGCTGTAGAAGGTATGCATCCCTTCTGATCAATGAAAAGATTAGAAGAAAAGGTGCTCAGTGGGTCGCAGAAGTAGACAAAAAAGATAAAAAGGCAGCTGCGAAAGTTTGGAACCATCAAAACTCCCTAAAAAATGAGACGAGCCTAGAGCAGAGGTTTAAAACTACAGTTCAAGGTGCCAGGCTAGAAGGGGACGGAACTATTGAATGTTTAAGAAAAAGGGTGGCAGAAAAGTTTCAACAAAGTGCTTTAGGCACCACATTAGACAAGGATGAATCAAGTGGCACAATGGCTCCATTTTCACAACTAGAGTGGGAAAGGGCTGAGAAAAGGGTTCCATCAACAGGCCCAGATGGCAGTCCAATTATGCCAATAAAGACATTAGGTCAGAATTCTAAGCAGGCTTTGAGAGAGGCAGTGAACAAAATAATAATCGTTGGAGAAATTCCCGATGGATGGAAACTTAGAAGTATGAGCATGATCTATAAAGGAAAGGGGGACAACGCTGACACAAACAACTGCCGTCCTATAACAGTGAAATCAGTGATCTACAGGCTTGCGATGCAAATTATAAAGGAAAGACTGCAGGCATGGATAGAGGATGAGGGGGTGCTGGGGGAACTGCAGAATGGGTTTCGAAAACACAGGAGGTTGGAAGACAATCTGTTCTCCCTGACGCAGTGCATCGAAATAGCAGAAAAGGAACACATGCCCCTGTGGCTAGCATTTTTGGATATCAAGGGAGCCTACGATAGCGTAGTTCAAGAGGAATCGTGGGGAACACTGGACACACTAGGCGTGGAAGATGTAGTGACTAATCTTTTAAAGGATATCTATAAAGGTAACAAGGTAGTTATAAAGGAAAAAAAACAGGTATTCAGGTTTGCAGAGGTAAAACGGGAACTTAGGCAGGAGTGTCCTTTGTCACCCTTATTATTCATGATGTACCTACAAGGATAAGAGGCCAAATTAGAGAAAAGTGGACTGGGCTTCAACCTCTCTTTCGTCAAACAACAAGGAAAACTCATTGAACAGACACTACCAGCATGGATGTATGGGGATGATATAGTGCTAATGGCCGACAACAAGGAAGACTTGCAGCGATTGGTGGACATTTGCGGTAATGAGGGAGATAGGTTAGATTTCATATTCAGTAAGAAAAATCAGCTGTCATGATTTTTAATGACAATGAAGGTAGTGAGCATAGAATACAGAAGGTCACGCTAGAGATAACAGATACAAATATCTGGGCCTATGGATAAGCAATGGGGCTGAGTACCTAAAACAACATGAAACATACGTGACGACTAAAGGTAACAGGAATGCAGCAGTAATAAAAAACAGGGCGCTGTGGAATTACAATAGATATGATTTGAGAGGAATATGGAAAGGGGTCATGGTTTCTGGTCTGACGTTCGACAATGCAGTCTTGTGCATGCGATCAGAAGTTCAAGCAAGATTATAAATTAAGCAACGTGGAATAGGTAGGCTTGCCTTAGGAGCTCACGGGAATACACCAAATCAGGGCGTACAACTTGATATGAGATGGACATCATTTGAGGGCAGGGAAGCTAGCAGCAAGATAAAATTTGAGAAGCGATTGAGAGTAATGGGAGAGGAGCGTTGGGCAAGGAAGGTTTTGAGCTACTTGTGCATGAAGAATGTCGATACAAAATGGAGGAAGCGAACCAGAAAATTGAATGGTATATACTTGGAAAACAGCGGGGGGCCAGACCAAAAAGAATTATCGGTTAAGGAGTAGATGAAGGAAGCTGAGACCAACATGTGGAGAATCGGCATGATCAGGAAGTCCGCACTAGAGATCTATTGAACATTTAAGCAGGAAATTGCCAACGAATTTATCTATGATAATACTCGGGGTAGTTCTCTACTGTTTGAGGACAGGACTGGAGTATTGCTAACCAAGACATATCGGGCCACATACGAAAGAGTAGACACGGTATGCAGTGCGTGTGGAAGGAAAGAAGAAACTGCCGAACACTTGATAATGTTTTGTAAAGGGATTCACGCTTTAGTTCAGAATTATGGCGCAGAGTTCTTCAAAGCACTGGGGTTTAGGGAAAGTGAGGGCAAAATAGACTTTAAGCGGGTAGAAATAACTAGGAGGTTATCTGATTGGTGGCTAAAGTCAAGGCATGATTGAAAATTAAACCCTTCAGTGCAAAGTACAAATCCTCAACTTCAATATTTAAAAGAAAAAATAATTCTATATTTTGGTTCATTAAGTATTACGGCTTGGTGGCACTAGCCACCACCCGATCTAAAGGGTACAGCCATATCCATCTATTCATTCATCTTTGTGGATGACGCTGCGCTGGCGGCGCCGTAGACAGCCGCAGACGTGGTTGGAGAAATGCGCATTGCACCTCGTGCACGTGGTGACTGGAATCAAGGTACGCTTCTATGTTTTCTTAATCGGCTTTACACAGTGAGTACAGTTCACTGTAGCGTATACGCTCGAGATAGAGCCAAGCAGCGTGCTTAGGCGACTTCGTTTGCACTGCGCGTTCAAATGCCATGACATATTGTTGTGCCGAGTGTGCAATTTGCCGTGCTTCTCATTCTTTGTTTTGGCGCTCGTTTCTCGAACGGCCGTCTGTATCGGCGCGTGCCATGCTCCTTTTTTTGTTTTTATTGGAAATGCATTTCGTCGTCGTCGACACTGCATAGCTATGTTCTGCAGTCAAGCGCTTTCTTGAGCGCAACACGTTGTTGGAAAACTAAATTGTGGTAATGCTACTGTTGTAGTCGTTTTCACCTTGTCAATGATAGGCAACATTTTTTTTTTTGTAGGCACGTCTCTTTGCATTGTGAAGTTCCCACGACTCGAGAGTGATGCGAATGCGACGTTCCTATTTAAGCGCAGGCCGCATGTATAGGCGAATCTGAACGCGGAAGTGATATGTGACACTTGTCACCTGGGAATTAGCTAAGGGCTGCTCGCGCAATGACCACTTTCTCTTGTTTTGTTTGTTGTTGTTTGTCATTTTAACGCAACAAAATTAATGCGCTCGTTTCGCAGTAATTCCGGTGTCGGCGTCTTTGGTTGTGGGCGAAAATTCGAGGTAGATGCAGTAACGATAGGTATTCACAGGGAAGCGAAGGCATGCTGGCAATTGAGAAGGTGGTGTGTGTGTGTGTGCGCGCACACACACGTGGGTATCGCTGTCGCGTTTAACTCTTAAAGGGAAGCTTAAGGGTCCCACAATTTCTGTCTCCATTATCACGTGCATACTGTTTGCCCTTTAAGATTCGGACTTATCTACCAGTTGTTTGGCTGAACGGCTGCTGATATGGCTTTGTGCTACTTGCATACATGTTTATAATATGCATTTTCACGTTGTCATACCACACTGACTTCGGGCAAATAATTTTGTTTTTTGGTCTACTTTGAGATTCCCTGTGTGATTTACCGTCTTTTTCAGAAACATGCCGTACTGCTGCGCGCCGTACTGCAAGTCAAGCACCAAGAAAAAGCTTGGTGTAAGCTTCCACGAGTTTCCTGCAGACAAGACTATCCAGCAAAAGTTCCCTAAAGCCATTTAGAGGAAAGATTTCATTCCAAACGACAAGTCCGCCAGTAGCGTCGTCTGCTCATTGCATTTTGTGGGCGATGACTACTCTTCTGATTTACCCAAGAGACGGCGTCTGAAGAGGACTGCTGTTCCCAGTGTCTTTCCTGGTTACCCCACCTATATGCAGCCGCAAATACCACTGAAGCGACGAAAGTTGGAGCGGGAACAACCACCGTGTGAAGTTCCTGCAACGAATGTCGTCCTTTGGACAGTGAACAGTGACAGTGTCGAAGATTGCACACCAAGTGGCCGTGAAGAAAGCCACCAACTGGTTCCAGCGTCTGCGATCTGCCTACCCACGGGTTCTGAAACCTTGCTGGCGTCTGAAACTACTCATGACATACAGGCTATCTCCTAAAATATTGAGAATATGCACCCAGTGAATTCAACAAGATGCGCCACTCAAATTACAGACGAAATTGTCCCATGTCGGCTTTCTGACGTGCGGAAAATAAATAAATAAATTAAGCTATTCTATGCTATACATAAATTATTCTATTTTAAATAAACTATTCTATGCATCGTGAAAGTGTAATGCTTGCAAATTCGCTTGAACACAAACATGGCAAGTACAAAATAAGACAATCGTCATGGCATTCCTTCTATAGAAGGAATGCCAATGCGCGAGCTTCACGTGCCATAGCGCACTCGAGCACCATTATCACGACAGGGACTGGCGCACACTCGCACAAAAATAAAGAATATAGCGATAGCCACCGTCCATTCTTTTATGTGCGTTTTACGAGGGTGGTGGAGGTGGTATGCTAACCCACGGTTACTATACAGCGATATTTTCAAGGCGCCGCAAACCTTCCCGCATAGATAACAAAGGAATGGAGTTGTAGTAGGCGTGTGCCGCGGTGTGGAGAAAGCAGCGGCCACGCCCCTTTCTACAATTACGCCTCTTTTGTCCGAATACGGCCGGAGCAACACCGCCACGCGTCCCGATTCACGCGGCCGTGGAGGAACTATAGTGTTTCCACCATTGACAGCGAGATGACGCAATGAGCCTGCGTCGCCAGATCGTCACGACGCGGCGACGCGTGCTCTCATCTCCAACGCTTATTTTTTATTTGGCGGAGAGCACGGGAAGAGGTAGTTGAATGCAGACACGTGGCGCTCTAATCTTGCGGTGTGGAGAATAGTACGCATTGGGCTTTCACCGGAACGATTGTGCTGTAGTTACCGGGCGCACAAAAGTCACTGCAGTGGCTTCACAATCTCCGTTTTCGAAAAGGGTGCTCTTTTCAGACACAGAGAAGTAACAACTGAGAAATTTATTCGCGTTCATCTGTACCTATACGTTCTGTCATTTATACGTGAGCATCGCAGGGCACGTTTCGATCTGCTTGTCATTGTTCGCGTGACCTTCCAATTCGTTTCTATCATGTTCATAGCTTGGCTCGCCTTCGCGGAAAAGGTGTGACTTTTTATCTTGTTTATGTTTTACCACAGTCTGTGCAGAATAACGACAAACCTGCGCATAGCGTCAGCAAAGATAGCGAGCAGGGCGCTAGCCACGTGTTTGCCAACAAGCACGAAAATTCGTCATTACTTCTAGCAGCAACTTCGCGCTCCGCGTTGGTGTGCTTCGATGCGCAGCCTGCTGATGGGCTGAGGACGTGTGTGCGCGTTCGCTGACGTGACAGTAAAGTTCGGAAGCAATCTATTACCCCTGCAATTCAAGAAGGTCATTAACCTTAATGCCCTAATACATATGTTCAAAAGTAGCCAGAAATTAGCCGTGCAGCCAACCTGGACTTCGTGCCGCCAGACGCAAATTAGCCAATTTGACAATTCACCAACAAGAACCCAAGCGAAACTTGCGTCTCAGCTTGTTCATCACTTCCCTGCAAACAAACGCATGTTGTATTTTCGGATTCTTTCACCCATTATTATTGCTACGCAAGCTGACATATCAGCGATCAGAAGACGACAACGAAGAAGTGGGCTGGTCTCTGCGCTGTGCGTGCTGTCCTCCATCTTGGTCGATGCTTCACTCATCACCGTAAATACTAAATAGCCACGCCTCGTGTCATTTATCGTAACAATATGAACAGTTGCGTAGCCACACAATTTTATTCTATTTGAGTGTCATCAACAGTCCTGGCTTAGCTGCAGCCACTTCATAATCTGCACGTGCTTTCAGCAACATCCTCTTTTCATAATGCAAACCTTTTACGAACCCTAGCCATTGACATCCAATCCTTAACAAGCCAACGACAACGTAAAAAAATGTAATCGAGGGCTGTAACTTCGAATGATCGGCTGTTTTTAAACGCTCAGTAATATATACGGCGAAGGTCCTTCAGTTTTGAATTTCAACTTGACCGAAATTTGCATATCTTTTTCTCGTATACACGGACGCTTCCGCGCGGCCTTCTTATCGATCGTATCTTCAAGCACAACCAATGAAGGGGACACTAAAAATAAGAGAGTTTTTTAGCATATTAGTAAAATACAATTCCATAGTCCCGAGAACACCACTCTTCCCGCGAGACGACGCCGGGCAAGCGAGAAAGCACGGGAAAAGAAAACGCGGAGGAGACGCCACCTAGAGGATTCCGCACGAAGCAACATTACGTCATATATTTGATGCCATCTACTGGGTCCTAGGTAGTTTCTAGTCGGTCAAAAAGAAGTGCATTGTCATCTGTGTGTATCGGAAAATTTCGTCGATCGGAAAATTTCATCGATACAAAAAAATGGAATTAGTGAAGTCAGGTGCGGCAATTCATCGCAAAATTAAAAATTGAAACTTCAACCTGAATTTCCGATAATGAGCCTATCACTGTAAAACTCGTGACATTAAAGTTCTCAGAACACAGTTCATCAATCCTAACCAAGTCACTGCTTCCATGTCCCTTTATCTGCCCTGTTCGGAAGCGCAATGCCGCATGACATCATGCCATCCGGTAACATCACATCACATTATGTGATATGTGTATATGTCACTCACATGCTACATAGCCAAAATGATCATTGTGCTCAGAGGGAAAGTGCTAGGCATAAAATCAATGTTTGTAAAACGAAGGCCTCCCCTCCTCTAATGCTGTAGCGTGCACATGTAACAAGAGGTCATCTGTAAATAAACAAAAAAAAAGAAAACACGCTTTCGACGCAGGTAGCCGCCCTGATGGCTAACCGGAACCTTATCGCCAACTTCTACGGCGGTCAATCCCGGCGAGCTCTGTCGTTCCAAGTGGCATTTTGCTTGGGGCTGGCGTACGCCGTAACTGGGCCCGTCATCTTCTCTCGCTACAACCGTCACGTCCCCAGAGCCGCCATGCGACAAGACGCTAGTCACCTGGTCCTCGGCGTGTGTGAGTTATTCTGGACGTGACTTGTCTGCTGGGGAGGCTACGACCAGAACACTACTGTGGTTGGTCAATGGTCATTACTGGACGTGGCATTCAGGAGTTGGGCAGCAACGACCGCAGTAGGATTGGTGACATTGTCACTGATACTGGATATATCGAAAGCCATGCCGCCAACACTGCGACCATGGGCGGCACGATGCCGCCACTGACTGAAGACTCCCTCGTCGCCAACCTCCGAAAGGTATCTTCGTCAGTTAACATGAGGATAAGAGACGACGACGGCTTAGGTGACGCGGAGGAGAGTGCCTTCTCGGCCTCCATTATTGAGATGCGCCTGTTGGCCTTGTCCAGGGCGCACCACGACTCCACGCTGATGCCTTACGCGCTCTCTTTCCCGCACTTCGACGTCCAGCTTAAGACGACGGTGAACTATGGAGGACTCGGGGGCGAGGTCGCCAGGGCTCTTGGCGTGCTCGTTGAAGATGCTTACCGATCTCAGCCGACGTCACGTATCTCGATCGACGACCTCACCCGTTGTCTTAGCAACGGTCCATTTGGGGATAATACTGGGGTCAACGTCGCCGAAACACATCTCCTCGGCGCCGTCGTCGACGCGTACGAGCAGGTCCGCGCTGACGTCGACACTGCAAAGCTCCCCGGACTCGAGGAGTACACCGATCTCCAGATCCTGTTCATGGCGCTGTGCTTCGCCAAGTGTCGTGGTAGCAGCGCCCGCAACACGCCACCATCGGCCTGTAACTTGCCGCTTATGTACTCGGTGCAGTTCACTCGGGCCTTCGAATGCGCGGTCGGCACTCCCATGAACCAGGTCAACCAGTGTCCAATGGCGTGAATCGTGTGGTGCACGGTATAGAGAACGTCTGCAGTTCTCTTTGTTTCTCTTTAGTTCAGATAACTTAATTTCCCACAAGCAGTTTCCACCGCGCAACTCAGAGGCTTCAAAAACACGATTTCGTTTGTCAGTATTGCACTGACCCGACTTCATCTCCTCTGCAACTTGTGCAAGACTCAGCATCGTACATTTAAACAATATTCGTGAGTGCTCGTCAACACGTTGAGGCTGCGTATGAGCGACTTTCTTTGTTTTGTTCGCTGCGTTATTTATTACCACGGCGCATTCCTGTATATGGACAATGTAATGAAAGCAAGCGAACGTCACGTCCTTGGGAGGGCCGCGTCTGCTGCCACCGGGTGGCACGAACCTTTTGAGGGCCAAAACGTTCGGTTCACCCAATAGCCGCTTAAAACCGGCTTGACTTGGCTGAAAATGTATAAATACACGGCGATAGAATCGCCATGTTGGACATTTTTTGGGGACGTTCGCTTAGGTGGTGGGAACGAAAGGTCTACCGTAAGGTTCCTCACTAACTTGTGAGGATCTTTACCGTGCGGTGGTTATTTATCCGTGGTCTTTGCTTGAGCGGGAGTTGTGTGCATTCGCGAGAACCGCCTCTGCGCATGGATACGTAGTCTCGTTCTGTAATACTGTCTATAAGCAATGTGGTAACGACTTGCCCGATCATGAACACCGTGCGTTATGTCATTTGTGGATGTATGCCGTACGAGTATGTCTGGTAAGTGCGTGTGTAGCGTAAGGATCGATGTGTCGCTTGGGTGAAGTGTATGCTTGCGCCAAAACTTTCATTGAAGCTTCTTCTTGCGTAACTGCGTGAGACAGCTACGAAATGCACAAGTTGAAAGCGATGGAATATTACCAGGCGTTCACACGACGTTATTTTCCAAGTGGCTTAAATATGCTGTCGCCGATTACGATATTCGGTTTTCTAAGCTATGTCTGTTCTTGTGGGTGTATACAAAGAAATAAAAAGAAAGAAACTTGATTATATGCTGGGAGCACTATAAATATTCGGTCAAAATTGTCACCTTAAGCGTCTTCTTAAAATTAAACAGTGCCGCAAGGCAGTTATGCCTTGCGGTGAAGTGCATGCTGTGTATTGCGGTAAAGCATACATATTGCGTGCGCTCGTGTGTAAATTGGAAATGTAGCACTGACACTGGGCCTCGTGTGTGCACCTAAGTTGTACACGCGCTACTCTCTGCCTCATCAGTGACGATGCGTCAGTCAGTATCGTCATCACCTTCAGCTTGTGTAACAAGCCCAGAACAATTTACCTAGTAAAATACATTTTGTGGACAGGCAATTCGCAAGGCATTCAGCATTTTAGTTCATTGCAGGATTAATTCAAGATTGTTAAATGGCACCTTCAAATAAACGAAACATGCATATGAGAGGCTTCAGTCGTACTTAAAAATTTGTGCTACGCCTCAAATTAAAAATGATTATAAAGAAAATATATACTAAGGCTGGGTGTAGATTACCATTCACAATTCAATTACCATTCACATTTTAGAAACTCAGAAAATATGTAGCTCATGTTTTCCTATCGAGTAAGCACGAAAATAACTGTTGAAGAATGGTCTACAATTACTCACACAGTTTGCAAGAAATAAATCTTTGAAACCTATGTCGTGCCAGAACTAAATACAAGGTGGTTAGAGGAAACTGGTTATGACCCGACATAATAGCGCATGTTGGAACGTCTTACGTGGGCTGCTTGTTGGCAAAATGGGGTGGTAATTAGGTAAGTGCCTGCAGGGATCTGCACCAAGAGACAAAACCTGCTACATTTTTTCAAAAACTTCATTATTTGTGTCAAGCATGCGTGCACTCTTCGTTGTTGTGTTCTCTCAGGGAGCAAGTATATGGCATACGCTTGAAATCCATACGTTACCCCTGCGATTTGGAGATCTCATCACAGTGGGCATGAACGTGCAATGTAGTTGAAAACGTTGCTGGGCACCAACTTTCTTAACAATTTGAACCCGCTTATACTACAAAAGTTACCACGTGACTTCAGCCAAATAGTTTCTAGCTGTTGGGGTTACTGTCAGATAAAAGTAATAATGAGCTAGTCGTGCTTGGACAAGCCGCCTTGCTTTTCTGTATTAAAATAGAGTAATTTAGTACCTGCATAAAGAACTGACCACTTGGTTATTTTTTTTATTTGTGGTCCTATTTGTAACAGTTTACTTTCAAAATATTTCACACAAGGTGGTTACGTTTTAAGTCCATACAGTGGGCAAACCTTATCAGCAGTACCGCATGCTGTACAGTCACTGTTACTTCTCCTAGAAAGCATGGTGTTCCACTATTCCGATATGTTCCGGCTGGGCTTCTCGACCTCGACGACTGTACATGTCAAACAGTTTGCCAAGTGTAACTACTTACTCCCCCATAACTCTAAATTTTGTCGAGCCATAATAAATAATGGGCAGTAAGGACCAGTTACAAAACCCTTTTTTTATGAAGCACTCATTAATCAGGAACCTAACAATTCTGTACATAAACGATGACAGCAACCACTTTTCCACACATTGAACGATTAGGTTGTACTAATAAAAGCATTAATATAATCAGACTCTTTTTTTTTGGAAAGTAAATAGAATGCATAAATAGTCTTACCAGTCCGTGCTTAAATATTGTAGCTAAACTATCACTGAAAGCCAGAGTGATTTACAAATACCATGTGAATTCCCGGAAAGCGCTAGGTAGCTTGATATAAATTGAGGATGTCTGCAAAAAAGCAAAAAGCCTACGTTTATATTGAGCAGAAGTCCAAGTGAACATGCATGCGTATGTTCATGAACTAGTTCCCTGTAACATGTGGTGCAACATCTCTAGCTTAAAAGCTTCAGGCGGCTTTTATGCTGCTCCAAAAAGATTTTAGTTGCACCACATACTCCGGATATGCCTTTCATGAGTCACGTCACTGTGCCTGTTGAGTCTTTAAAAAACAGGTTTGAAGGGGATGCTGAAATTATTTTAAGGGGTGAGTAGCGGAGAGCATTAATTTATTAACGTCTTCAATTTTATTATGTTAGCTCTGAGGCTTGCAGGTATGGTAAATGAGCATGGTCACATGAGTAACACCTCATAGGTCAATAATTTTTGGGTTGACAGCAAGGTATGCATGAGACAGGATTAGGCAAAATGCAGAAGTAGAAGTAATGAAGTTGTCGAGAAGACTTTGTTAACAGTACATTTACAGGCTTCACGCAGAATTTGCTTTCTCGCAGAGTGAATTTACTTTTGCTGATGCTTCTGATGGCATCAGTTCACTTCATAAGCACTGGTTTTATGCACTGCACATGACGATCTTGTTTTTTCAAGGTTCATGTACTGATTAAAAAGTATAGGATCAAGAAACTTACATGCTCTCTTAAGGCATAATCAAGAGGCTCACTATAGAGGTAATTGGTGACATTTTAGTGAGTTGTATGTGGGAGGTCTGTGTACATAACATCATAGTAATCTTGCAATGCTCTTGCTTTATTTGTGTAACGAGGGAAGCTTTATTTCCTGTTAAAAATTTCTGCCAAGCAAACAAGTTCCAACAGTAGGATTTGCCCTTGGGTAAAGCAGGTGGTAAGAGTGAGCTTATTCAGAAGCCCTTCAAGAGTACCCACTGAAGGAATTAGTACCTATAGGGCGAAAATTCCAGTGCATCAAGAAGGACAAAAGAGGACGGTGCAGGTTAACATTTCAGGAGGGTATCTTCAGGGCATCATTCTTCTCTAGCCACAAGCTTGTATGGCCAATGTTTAGCAGACTCCTACTAACATAAACTAGGTATAAATGTTGCTTCTCTATTGCAAGATAACACACCATATACCTTTTGAGAGTCTCTCACTACAAGCCCTTACATTAGCCTAAAAACATTTTTTTTCTACGATGCACTTTTTTGTCCTAAACAGTTGTCTCAAGCAACAATATGCACGTTGTGATTGTCTAGCTGGTGACCACAGAGACTGCTCCAGCCATCACGATGTATACTCCACTCAAAATGTAAGACACTGCAAAATCATAGTCCGGTGTGCGTGCATACGACCTTGAACATATAAGCAGTGACCACTTCTCTTGAGTTCTCTGCACTGGCGCATGCTTTTCGCACACCTGTTCAAGATTGTGACAGTGAAATTAGTTCTGGCAACGCTGTCTCAAAGGTAAGACTGTGTACAACCTTAGGAACACCATGGTGGAGCGAGCATGAGGTTCATATCAAATGTAGTAATAAACTGGCAACACCATCGTGATATAAGCACACTTGCATTAATTTATTACATTTTTATTGAGGCAGACATCACACAGCTAAGCCTAGTTGTGATCTCTTTTCGTTATTGTCTACATAGTTTTCCCGTTGGTCACAGCACAGGAAGAAAAATTTCTCTGTGGGAGCACCATATTTTAAGCTTGCATGACTCCAATGAAGCACTCTGCGAACAGATATATTCAAAATGTCACTACTTCGGGTCCTATAAATGGTGAACTGGTTGTCACATTCAGCCGGTGATCATGCAGGAGCTTTAGCATATACTCTAAGGTCATTTTGCATCAACAATGCCACATACAATAGTTTAACAATGGTTGTTAATGGGCAAGAGGATGCATAGCTTCAGGGAGGTAATTAAGCTATGGGGAAATTATAGATGCCCAAGCACCACTGGAAAAATGAAAAAAGCACAGAAAAAGAGCGTCAGTCGTAGCTGAACTACAGAAAATATTTACACTGCACCACACATTCGCGTCGTCTACAATTTTCCATATTAATGTTATACGAATCTGCCCAGCAACAAGTACTTCTAAGGTAATAAAGTGCAGAATGACACTTGCATAAGACAGGAAACACAGGACGCGAGTTAACTGCCACCTATCTTTGTTTGTGCACGGTGTCTACCAACCTGGGAAAGTCGGGGAATGGGGGTTTTGCTGGAAAACTGGAGGAACTTTGGTAAAACCTGGCTAATTCATGGAAACTGGCGGCAGTCTGTGCCACCATCACAAAAAATAAGCATTACCCTTGATCAATACTCAAAAAGTCACTCCTTCGAGTGCAACTACAGTGAACAGCTAGAACAGGCCTAAAAAAGGCAATGTATAACTGTTTCTTCTAAGTGTACAAACAAAAAGATACACCGACCAAAATAACACAAAGTTTATTGATGTTTGGGCACCTGATATTGTTCTGAATGACGGCCATAAGAAAGGTACATCGTATTTAAGTATGACCAGGTGCGTTATGTAAGCACCAAAAGTATATGGTCAGTGTTCCATAAATCTTATTGAGGATATGTGCAGCTGTCTGAATGTACAGGGATTCCAGGTGCTGGCATGATGCAAGCTTGTTTTCTTCGACCAGAACACGGTTGCTTGACCAGTTGACACAAGTCCCGTTAATTAGGGAGGCGATCGCCGGGCTAATTCCAAGGGCCGAAATATCGGCCCCCCGAACCGCACTACGAAAGCGAGGACAATTTAGAAGTGGTCCTTTTTGGCGCGCCAGCAGACGCCGGCTGTGGCCCAAAGAACAAGTCAGAGCCGAGAGTTGATAAACAACCAAAATTATATTCTCAAAAATGGCAGATCGAAAACAATACACAAGAATGCACACTCCACAATAGTTGCATACAATATGTCACCAATCAAACAACGTACTACACAGTACAATCAGCCACACTCGAAACAACGGACACAGACAACGATACGCGCTACAATGCAGTCGCATGCATTGAACAACCAAGACACTTAAAGACTAAAGAGATAGAAAACCTATCCAGTCCAAAGTTCTTGGAACAAAAGTCTGGATGATACTCTTCCGAGAATCACTCACTCAAAGTCCAGCGTTGTCGTCGTTCCGCTGCCCTCGAAGTTTCTTTTCCAGGAAACCTCGCCGAAGTTTCTCTTCCAGGAAACCTCGCCGAAGTTTCTCTTCCAGGAAACCTCACGTCTTCAATAGGCCACTCTCCAAGCTTCAAACTTCTTCGCCGGAAACACGTCGGCTTCACACACGCAGTGGTTGCCACGCGTCTTCGCTCGATAGCGGTAAACACACACTCTTGCCCGTAGCTCGAGTCGTCACCCCTCAGGTGGAAATCATCTTCTTCTCCTGCTTTGTCTCTACGGACAAAACCTTCGCCGACTACACGGCGGAATCCCTACGCGCTCTGGCGCTAACTTCCGTCTTCTCCTGCTCTCTCGTCTCGGCTGCTCGATTCCACGCGATTCCACCTTCCGCGCGAGATTCCAGAAGGTTCTCGTCATTTCGTCGGCGCGATACGCAGCGAAGGCTGGGGAGAAGGCGAGACGGTTCGAATGCCCTCCGCGATGGATGACTCAACCCGGCATGACCACGCCCCTTTCCTTCTAGAAATTTCGAGTGCTTGCTCGGCCGCCGATGTAGGGTGAGGAGGTTCATCGGCGAAGCCACGCTTCCGAGAGGAGAGGGAGCGTGCCCAGGGAGCTTGTTTTCTTTTTTCTCTTTTTCTTTTGACCTCGCGGCGTCACTCCGGCGTTTCGTCGTGGGAATTTCGCGGCGCGCCCTTTTTGAGCGCTCGTTCTGTGACACCAGTCAGTTTGAAAGCCTGTATATTCCACATGTTCAGCGAGGGCATTCAAGGCCACTTATGGTTTGGTGACTTCATTTTGAACTGTTGTGTTGTTTAACTCTTTCATTGAAATCACAGGTCTCATAGACTGACTGTTGTCACACTCGTGGCAGACTACTGTGTAAAGAAAACTACAGAAATTTTCGCTCGGCAGCTTATTCTTCCCATTGACTAAAGCATTCCTTAGCTTCCATATTAGTACATGCACTATTTTGATGTATGTTCCTTCTACATATCACATATCTGACTTTCCAAGCACAGCATTTCTCACATCGGTAAATTTGTGCATATTTGTCGTGGCCACAAATTTGGCTTGGCTTGAGGCCTTTTAGTTAGGTGCTTATGTTAGAACTGCCATCACAAGAGGTTTGCTGGGCTATGTCCTGCCTTTTATCATATTACTGCTTTTATTATTATTGGCAATGCGGCTGCAAACGTCCTCCACTATGCACTTATTGCAGACATTTTAAGAGTAGCACACTCTCTTCTCACTTCATTTTCTTGAGATGGTGTTATTAAATCCATGAGTATTTTTTACCATTATGTTCATAGAAGAGTACGTAAATAAAGGTAGCATGAAGGTAACCAAAACACGCAACTTAGCTTCACAAAAAAAGCCTACTGGCTTTTTCAGCTTGCTTTTGTTGTACATAGCCTGGTCACTCCTCACAACGGTGTTCATGCTGTCTGAGATGCATCTGGAAGCTAAGTTGCATGTTTTGGTTGCTGACAAGGAACGCTTCTTTTCAACTCTAGATGGTTCTATGTATAATGATAAGGTAGCCACTGGTTTGAAAAAAAGCTGAACAAATCATTTTCTGGGCAACTGCAGCCAATCAATTTATGTGAATGGACATGCATCTTCACTTTCACATGCAAAGTCTGGTGTTCCCCAGGGATCAATCATGGGACCAGCTTTGTTTCTCATTTACATCAACGACATTGGACATGGTTTTTCATCTACTATCAAATTATTTACATACAACTACATCATTTATAGAAAAATTGACAGCACCCAAGCTAACATCTCATTATAGTTGGACCTTAATAAAATCGCATTTTGGTGTCACCAGTGCCAAATGCAAATTAACACCTTCCAAAACAAAGGCCATGACTATTTACAAGAGCACATAAAACAGAAATGAGTCAATGTGAGATTCAAGCTCTCCCCATTCAAAAAGTATCTCTATTTAAATATCTTGGAATTCATTTATCTTCTGACCTGCCTTAGAATAAGCGCATCGATATCAAATCTTCCAATATCGAGTGCAACATCAAGTTATTTGCAGATGACTGCATTATATACAGGGAAATTAATAGCTATACGGACCACCTAATGCTTAACACGTCGCTTAGTAAAATAACGAAATGGTGTTCTGAGTGGCAAATGACAATAAACATTAAAAAATACGTTACCTATGACTGTTTCAACAAAAAAAAACAGCCTTCTAAGTTTACATACTTCATTAATGACATACCTTTAAGTAAGGTTTCGCAACACAAATATTTAGGAATTACGCTTACTTCCGATCTTAGATGGGATTCACACATCACAAATATTACCGCCACCGCGTTGCGCAAACTGCTCTACCTAAAACGGTGCCTAAAGACGTCCCCCACTCCTACTAAGCTGTTAGCTTATAGAACGTTCGTAAGACTGCTTCTGGAATATGCAAGCACGATATGGTTTCCGCACTCGACTACCCTCATGAAAAAGATTGAAAGTGTCCAACGAAAGGCTATAAGGTTCATCTAAAATAAATATAAACGGACTGACTCTCCCACTAACCTCTTGGCTGATTCAGGAATAAAAAGTTTGTCAGTTAGAGGGAGGCACGCTTGCCTAAAATTCTTGTTCCAGCTAATTCATAACAGTTACAAGATTGATACGCATAAATACATATCTTTTTCTCAGACCCGCCCTACACGTCACAAACACGACCGCACAAAAACCGAACATTCCTGCAGTAACGACACGTTTATGTACTCTTTCTTTCCCATGGCAATACGCGAGTGGAATAAACTCGACCCCGTGATAACAAGCACTGACTCGTTATCTAAGCTCGTCGAAATGCTAGATTATTCAGTGTAGAAATAACCCTTATTGTTGCGCTAACCGAAAAGCACACGTGTAGCATTTCCAGCTTACAAATCTGTTAATTTCTTGTGTATTTCGTTGCTGCAGCCTTGTATTGAAACTATTCTTACCTTTTTGATGGACTTGTTTCTTTGGTTTATTTCTTCTTCTTGTTACTACAGCTTGTAATGCGTAAAGTTGTGCAATTATTCTGTCGTTGTGTGCATATGTTCTTTTTTGTTCTTCCTCATGAATCAAGCCTGCAGATTCACATGTTTCTTGCACACACATTTGTATGCCCTCCTGCTATGCTCTCGGATGAGAGTGGCAGTATTGTAAATAAATAAATAAATTAATAAATAACTAGTGACGTGTCAAAAGCACTTGGGTTTATTAAAAGAAACCTTTACTTGGTGAACTATACCTCTAAAATGCTAGCATGCACTACACTTGTCCGTTCAAAGATGGAATATGCATCCATCATCTAGAACCCACATCAGTCATATCTCATCGATTAACTAGAATCAATACAAAATGAAGCAGCAGGATTTATCACCAAGCAGTATTCTCGCAACTGCAGCACTACAGATATTACACCCTCACTTTCATTACCCCTTCTTAAAAAACGCAGACTGTCGTCACTGTTGTTGCAGTTTCATACATTTTATCATAGTAAATGTGCCTTCATGAAGCTTGTACAAACACACCTCATAATTTTTTAAACATATTGAGCACCAATTCAAAATACAGCCTTTTTGGCACGCACAATTATGTATCAACACTCACCATTACTTCGAAGCACACATCACTGGAACACACTGCCGGGCGACATCGCTTCATTCATTGATCATGCCGCCTTTGTAAACCAATTCAATATTTTCTTGGACCTATGACTTACCTATCTGTGTGAGTTTGTAAGTGCATGTATGGGCTTATTTTTACTCTTCTTTCACTGTAAATATATTTTCTCCTTAAAGATGATAGTCTTGCTTGGGATACTTCAACGCAAAAATTTTGGTCTGTCGGTCAGCAAAAAGGCTCAAGTACGACCACATCCACAGCATCCACCAGTATTGCTCAAGTTTCTGCGTTCATACTTGTACGATTGTCAATAAAAAGCAAACATTCAGCATATTTTAGGCACAATATCAGCACGTCGACATTGTGCACTGTGTTTATTTATACTAGAAAAGGTATAAAGAAGTGATTCTAAGCACTGCAGCTGACAATGCGACGCTTCGCACGAAAAGGCGAGTCTCCTACGCTTTGCTAAGACGATAATGTGCTGCTACCTGTCTTGAAATCTACAAAATATGGCCTCCAAGATTGCACGCATGCTGCGTGCTCGCTATAACAAAGGCCATCCTTTCGTTTTCTGAAATTACCACCAGATGGCGCTCATGTCTCACGCAACCCCTTCAGGATCCCATTCACCAGTTTTCTCGTGCAAAACATCAAATAAATATTTCTGTCTATTCACTCTTTTCAGGCGAAATACAATAGTCTTTCGACGACATTTTTAGTCTAATATGCAGATAGGGGGCAATTTGTTTCATGGCAAATTTCTGTATATATACTTTTTTGCACTATAGCTGTGTCTCTCTTATTGAGTTTTTCTTCCTGCCACAATTTTTTTTCCTTTTGCATCTTTGTCTATGGAACTGTATTTTACTTTGTTTACCACTTTAATTTTATAATGGCAATGTTCTGATTTGAAAATTTATTGTATAACTAAAACCCCCTGTGTAATGCCTGAATGGGCCTTTAGGGTATATATTAATAAAAAAAAGTGTTGATGCAAAAAGCGGGTGACTGAACGAATAAGTTTATGCCCTGTTACTAACGCTTAATCAGGAACGCGTAGCGGCAAGTGTGAAAAAAGCAAAAAGGCAAAAGCTATCAGTTTAAAAAAAAAAAAGCTGTTGTTTCAGAAAAAGACACTTGGTAAATAAATGTTTCAGACTACATTCAAAGAAATTCGGAGCGTCTGAAGACTTGTGATCCGCTAAGAATTTCAAACTCAAGATCTATCATCTTATCACTAGGTGAACAACCTTCTTTGTGCCGTAATGCATTCGGTATAGACGTAAAAGATTTATATTATTGTTTGCCCCAATGTGAAGATTTGAAGTGTATAAAGCAGTGCATGAGAGAAGATAATGATGAGTTGTTGTTTCAGTGCCAGAGTAGCATCTCTATTGCGTCGTTTTTAGGGCTCATGCAGGCCACCTAAATTCTACCGTTGTGTCTTGGAAGGGAAATCATTTTGTCCAAAAATCTGGTATCTGCATTGAATTATGAATATACCTGTAATTAGTTATATTTTTCTTGGGTATGTAGACGGGCAGCTGCAAAAGCATTTGAATTGGTTATCATCACACGCTGTTTGATATGTCCATGACTTCTTAGTTCTACTGGACATTAACAATTGCTCTGTACTGGTTGCTAATATAAAGAAAGATGTTAAGGAAAACGAAATGTCAGCGTTTCACTTTGGAGTTTCAAAAAATTGATGAGCTACAGTTTCTCGATTTAAGACAGGCTTTCGTCAAAGATCACATATATAGCAATACCAACCTAGATTCATAAAGCCAATTCTGAGTTTTAATTCTGGCCATTCAAAACCGTACAGGGAGCCATTGCGTCAACTGTGCTGGGTACCGCTCTTCAGAAGTTACGCGAGCACCTTATGGCGCATGAATTTGATACACAAGTTGCTCGCCTTGCAAATTCTGGCTTCCCGGGTGACGTGATTTGCTCCTTGTCGGAAAAACTTATTTCAAAGATCGAGAAGTTTTATCATTGTGATTCTAGTGCACCAGAATTTTAGCAAGAAAAAGAGGCAGGCAGTTATCCCATACATACACAGGATATCACATTGTTTTGAAAAATGTTGGTGCTCGTTATTGCATAAACATGTCATTCTCAGCACGTAATAGAGTGCATAATGTGTGTACTTTGGTAGATAGAGCATTGTGTCAGCGTCCAGGGAAAAGGAACAGATGTGTCTCCAGTCATGTCCACAGATATGCTCCTTGCACTACTGGCGTGGTTTATGGAATTCCACTGTCTTGCAGCTGCGAATATTTAGGTGAAATGGGGCGTTACATAAACGTGCGCTTAAGAGAGCATGAGCTAATGCTATCAGATGCTAAAATTACGTCTAATTTGGCAGCTCGTTGTAGGCCATGTGGATGTGTGCTCAGGGCTGAGCAGAGATGCCTGAAGAAGTATTCTGGAATACAGATATCGAAATGCGTGGTTTGGAAGCATAAAATACAGATACTGAGATAAATTTGTAATTTATGTGACAGGATATTCAGAGATACATTTGCAAAAAGACAAAAAAGTATTCCAGAATACATATACTAAAATACTTTTCTCTATGTCGGGGATAGTTATACTCCAGACAAACATTTCTTATGTGCAGCATAATATTTAAAATGCGCTGCACATTGAAACTTGCAAATGAAATTGATTTATTATATTTTCGCCATTCTCTGAGTGCCATTAAGGCATTACAAAGGATGCTTACACTGCACATAACTGTTAATAACCACATATTTACAGATATCAGTTGCAATAAAAAACTATGCCTTATGAGAGCATCAGTCACACGCATGGTACACTGAAATCCGGAACTCAACAGTATTAGTTATGCTAGAAGAAGCATAGTTCAAGCGAAGTGCTGGAACCATAAACAAACGAACTTCCAGTTGAAGGTTTAGTTTTTTCTAGAAACACCTTAGAAAAGACAGAAAGAATTAAGAACGGACAAAACAAGAAATGCGAAAAGAAACTCAAAAAGACCTCTTTCGAATCGCTGTTTGGCCATGCTGGCGTTTTTCGGAAATTCTCTGCAGAAAGAAGTATCGTAGATGGCACACGGCACCAAATTCTTCGGGTGGTTTGTGGCTTCCGCAATAAGCTCCAGTTTTTCAAATGGGCGCCCCGAAAGAAAAGTGAAAAAAAACAAGAAAAAAAACACTACTCGTTCAATTGGCATGAGGAAATACATTTAAAAATGGCGCCCATTGTGCAGTATACAATGCTCCTCACAATGAAAATATGTGCGCTGGAATTCAATATAGCTGTATAACATTGTTGTCACGCTGAAGCAGGCCATCATTCAAACACATTCCAGTTCTGCCTGAAGTAGCACAATGGGATGTGGGTAGCAAAACAACTAGCTCGCCTTCAAGACAATAGGAGTCAGTTTCGCCCTCAGCAGAAATGTAGAAATGGTGGGTGCATATCTTGCCGTGGACTGCCAAGGTCACAGCAGAAATTTTTTTCCCCATTGTCAACACGTCTCAGCTCATTTACGAAAAAAATAAAGTAACGGGATACCCGTGTCCTGGATAGTATCGCGATACATGCGATACACCGTAAAAGTATTTCACTACTGAGATACAAATACATTTTTGAAAAGTGCCTCGATACAGCAATACAGACACTCAAAAGTATGTCTTAAATACTACTGCGATACTACTCAGCCCTGTGTGTGCCCCACTTGTAGAAAACAAATATCAAATATTGACATGTTGATTAGCGCATGTGTGAAGTAGCCGAAGCATTTTTCATTAGATCTAACAACAAGTGCATAAGTATTTCATGTAACACTCGTCTAGATGAAGAACATAAGGTCTTAGGGAAGACATGAATCATTCTGCGTTGTAACACATGTGTACATGTGCACAGTTTTGATGAGTCAATATTTTCTTTATATGTTCTTGCCTTTTCCAAATAATTTTTAGTTGTGAAATCAGCGCTGTAACCCTCTCTGACTGCTTCTAACCTATTCCTTTGTAAAATATTCTACGGTGAACACTCACCAATTGGCCTAACTCACGATTCTCCATCTTTTATTTGCCTATGGAATCGGGGAAGCTGTTGCGGTCTGACAGATTCCTTTTTTCCACCCCATATTCAAACATCAGCACTTCAAACGCTACCCCAGCTTTTATTGCAGGTGTCTGAGTACTTTCATTGTGCTGCACGTGTCAGAACCCAGAGAAATAAACACCAACAAGCATGGTGCATTGTGTAAAAAAAAGAGTGAAAGAAAGGATAAAGTAAATTTTGCTGTACGGTTTCGTTGTTGCGACATTGTTGTTAGTCGTTGTCAAGACAAGGTTGCATAAAATACGTAAGTACCCCTTTTTGGTGAAAAGTTTATTTTAGACATGTACAAATGAGACGGGGATGCAAATCATTAGTAAATACAGCAGTCTAGGTCAAGGTAATCTAATCCAATCCTAAATGGCCTGCATGCTATAGCCATTAAAATGAACTAGAATGTGCACCAGTAAGCCAACTGCCCGGAATGCCGCATCCTTGTTTTATATGAATGCCGCGAGATAGCGCCACCTTTACGTTTCCTAGCAGCGTTGGCTACACTGTTGGACTATCGCAGGCTCCTTCAAACTTGCAGCTGCAGTTGATTTTATTTGTGTGGTTGTGTTATGGTTGTTCCAAAAACCAAACAGCCAACTTCCTCAGTGCCTGGGTCACAAGTTTTGTTTTGACCAGATACACACATTTTTTCATTTTACCACATACATTCACAACATTATGAGCGTGTGTGCAAAATGTGTTCAATTGTTTTATATGAGTGCCTCATATTTATTCTTTTACCGCTAAAGTGTTCTTTCCACCGCACAGTTTTCCAAGCAGACATTATGGTCATGGAGTTTGCTTTTAATTTACGTGAAAAACCTGAAAAAATCACTAATTTTGAAAAAATTTAAATTGATAAACACCCTGTTGTGGCTTTGCTAGCAAGTATGTTAGGAAACAGACACATGTGCAGTATAGAAGTGTGCAATGTCACAGTCATGTACTGTCAAGAAACGTCACATACCTACGCTTGAAATACTTTTCTGACCTTCCAAGTTTCAACAGATGTGTCAATGACACACTTCTTTCTTGAAAGCATGAAATGGTTTCAAGAGTCCACATCTATCAGGACCCCTGCCTGTGATCTTTTTCAGGTATTTAATCTGAATTGACACTCCCTAATGCTTGCATACTTGCACAACAATCTGTCAAATTTGTCCATACACTCTTAACAGCCAGTAAATTCACTCCTAACAGCACCCCCTCCACTCTTCCAGTAGAGGCCAAAAGGGTGATTACTTACAATACCATGCTTGTGGAACATTACTATCGATGAATCTTACAATTGTTTGGTGAAAAAAATTAGGGGACCCTCAAAGTTTGAGTAGAACACAACAGTGATATTCTATCCCTAGTGCATACTCCAACCACCTAGTGCATACTTTTTGCAGGGTAACATTACTTGAAAAGTTTATACTGCAGATTATTACTACGTAATCAATGTTTAAGGTGGCTTGTGCTAGTAAGGGTTTCGCATATAGTTGCAGTTTGCGTAATGGATTTTTAAATGGTGGCTAAGCGAGCTTGTTGATAGGTACACAAAGTTACTTCGAAGAGCGCAGAGATGGGACACAGGATAGACCACGCAATACCGGTACTGGGTAGTATGCTTTAAACCACGAGCAACTATGTGCATGAAATGTTTTTAAACTTGATATGCACCCAGTACATGGTCCTAAGAGAATACTCCAGTAGCATTTGTGCCTTTTGTTATTTGTGGCTGGCTTTAAACAACGAAGTGATTATGATAATCTCATGTTCTGATGGCCAGTGGCAATGCACATTTGTACCATGAAATACTGCGATATTACATGTTGTATTGTGAAGCGTGTATACAAGACGTGTGTATTTGTAAAGCATGAAAATTATTTTTGAACAGGCACGTAGCTTTGTGGTAGAACGCCTGCTTGCCACACAAGCAGCTTGGCTTCTATTCTCACTCAGACATAGAAGGTTTTATTTGTTATTCTTTTTAATTTCATGTCTTTATATCATGGACCAGATGTAAAGTGAACATGGAGAATTTCATGCACCAAAAAAATACCAACACTGCAGCTGTACAGGTGGAATCACATTTGTCCAGAGCAGCTGAGCGCATGGCTCTTGTTAGCGACGGCTTCTATGTCACCTTAGCTACATGCTTCTGTTCACGCTTAAATTATCGCACAAAGGCCTAGCACGCCATATGCCATGTTATATATTCATACGGCGTCGTAATTAACGTATTTTTGCAGAAAACAGCAACTGGAGCGGTGGGCTGGTGTTTTAGACAAGTGTGATTCGATCTGTAGAAATATGAAGTGATTCAACACTCCAAATTTAATTTTGTTGTGTTCGATTCAACAGTCATGATTTGCAAAACTGTATATGTTTTAAAAGTTTACTAATGTTTTAAAATGTTAAGTACACCAAGATAAAAGGAAAAGTTGTGCAACAGTATGATACACAGCATCCACCCTGGCACATTTTTGAGAAGTTGTGTAGCACAGCTGGCTACTCAGCTCCAGGAATGTGATTGTACCAATGAATACTTACCCTTTCTTGACGGTTCTGTGGATTTCGAGGGCCTGATTATTTCCTACGGCCAACCAATTTTTCTAATGTACATTTCTTTTATGTCACTGGAAAGCTCGTAATTCAGAGTGTCTAATCACACATTGGCAACACAAAAAAGGCAATGAAACAGTTTTACCAAACGTTGTTGCTTATGGAGTCTTATATGCAACACATGCTGAAAACAGTGGGCTATAGCTGTTCACTGCATTGGTACCGAATTCTGCCATGACAGAGTGCATCAGCGAAGTGCTGGAGAGATGGTGTGTACATGCACTGTGGTTCAATGCAGGTTTTTTGTTGCTGTGGAGGAAGCTCCACTGCTGAGCATCAATTTCTTAACTTTTTGATGGTTAATAGGATGAGTGCATTCCACTTTTTCCTCAGTAAAACTTTCTCTGCCACTTTAAGTTGCCATCAGCACAATGCCTTCCAGCTGTGATGTACCAGAAGCATTAAGAAAACTGAGAAACTATATATTGCACATTTACAATGCATGGTAACAGTGCTGCGTCGAGCTTAAAATCTTTTATTCGGGTAATATTTTTTTCAGCCAGTGTCATATTGCGTACCAGGTAGCTAAAGTTTCAAATTTATGGTATTCTTCTGTTCAGATTTTTTAGAGAATTTTAGCGTGAACTATAGATTTTCTTTCTAAATTGCAAAAATTATATCTGCCTAAAATTATTGTGAAAGTGCACTCGAATGAAAAATGAAGCAGTTCCTTACATAGCCTAACAACATAGCATGCATGCATAACTGTTTTTTCATGTTTGATGGATGTCACAAAACAGCACATTCTTTGATATTTTTTATCATTATGAGGAGAGGCAATGAGACCAAAAGCTGTGGCTAAGACACTGTTTCTAAAATTTCAGGCCAAAAGAAAAATATGGCAAAATTGCTGCTTCATACAGCCAGGAAGCCAAAGAGAACACGAATACTCAAGATCATCAAATCATGCAAGATATATGAGAAAAGCAAATATGTCACACCCGAAGAGAGTTCACGAATATGATGCAGCATTTGTAAACGCCCTTACAGCATTCAGTGCATTGACACCACGTTGAAGTGGCTTGCCATGATTCATTACCACAATTTTAATTATTTCCGAAAATGCAGGCTTAACTGAGATGTTCACCCTTATTCATTGCAGATACAAGACAAGACATGAATAGGCACAGCTTCGTTAAATGTGAATGAAAAACAATATTCTCCTTTTTCTTTACTTTCATAGGAATGCGCGCACTCATCTATGCCTGCTGTTTTCTCCTTGTTTTCGACGAGTTTCAATATTATCGCCACCTACCGACAAGACAGACACAAGCTGAAAGGGTACGTGTATGCGAAGACCTCGGGACAGAGCCGCTAGACTCAATGCCACAGGCAGAGGCGCAGAATTGTGTAGAAAATCTGAAATTAAGGTCCACTGCAATTTTTTTCCACAGTTTTAGAAGTGTTCCTCTGTACTGCTTCCATTGGGCCTTTTTGGGCAAGAAATTTGGCAGCAGAATTACAGCTTAGTGCCCTTACGAGACAATGTGACATGTGTTGCCCCACTTATTCAAAGATGCTTCATGGGTCGATGAGCCACATGCGTCCCACTTTTTATCATAAATTGATGGCCATATTTTAATGAAGATTGTGTCACACTCTTTTTAGGCATGAAGTTCTGCAAATTTCCGTTATGTGAAAAATATCGATGAGCTCACGAAGGGTATGTTAAACTGCATAATAAGCAAAATTGAAAGTGAGAATGCAATATGTATACTATATAATTTTAAGCCAGATTAACGACTGTCTGAGCTGCAGCAGGCAACGTGCGGAAATTCTCCAAAACTCGATACTAAGCTTTTGCCACGAAGCGGTGCAATGGCACAGCTGCTGTGATTTTCAAACACCATTTCAAAATACGTATACAACTTAAATTATTCAAGGAAAAGGGAGATTGACTTTATCATACTTCTGCTTGTTTCCAAATAAAGAAAGATCTATTTACACTTACTGGCCAGTTAATTGCTGTACCCATAAACAGACATAAAAGTGAAAGCAATTACATTTGGTAGTCTTACAATGGACCTAGGGATTTCAACATCACACCAATGTGATTTGGCATAAGCTGTAAAAGCTCATTCAATCAATCATACATTGTTACCCTTTTATGCCACTTTTAACGCGATAGTTTCAAAAATCTCGTGGGCATCGTTGATTGTGAGTAATGAACCTTGTAAGCAACCGGAAAAATCAAGAAAGGTGCAAATAAAATAAGCAATAAAAAATTTCCCAGTTTGCGAGAGAATCAAGCCCAGGCCGTTTGCATGGCAAGCAGGCGTTCTACCGCACAGCCACATATCTGCTTGGAAATTAAGGAAAATAACTTCATCTGCTTGAAAATGCAGTGAATATAACGTTAGGCTTTGCAAACACATGTGTCCTGTATTCTGCCTTCACAATTTATTATGTAATATCACAATAATATTTCTTGATACAAGTGTGCATTGTAATCAGGCATCAGAACATGTGATTATCTTAAGGACTTCATAGTTAAAAGGTGACCAGCCATAACAAAACGCACACATTTTGCTGCACACATTTCCTTCAGACCACATAGCGAGTGCATACGAAGTTCGAAAAGATTTCATGCACCAAGTGCTTGAAGTACGCACTAGGGCCAGGGTATCGTTATCGTGTTCAATTCTTGAAAGTGAACCTTAAGGGTCGCCCAATTTTTCTTTTTTAAGTGATGGAAATGAAGCATTATTCTAACCATGGATATTTTTATGCCAGCAATTAGACTAGTACACAGTAAAAATTTTTGCACCCAAAAGGGTGTAAAAAGGGTGCTTTTCCGAGAAAGCACCCTTCGCAACACCCTTTACCACCCATAAATGGTCGATTGAAAAAAGCACCCCTTTGTTAGGGTGCTTGCCTCAATAGCACCCTAAAATAGGCTCTAAGGGTGCTTTTGTGCCTGAGAAGGGTGTAGGTGCCGATTCATCAGATGGAATATGCAGCATAAGAAGAACACATAATTATAATATTTGGGATTTTACGTCTCAAAAACCTCGATATGATTATGAGGGTCGTCGTAGTGGAAGGCTGCAGAGATTTTCACAGTGCAAAGGCTTCTACCTTTTCGCCTCCGCCTTAATTCGACTGCTACGGCCGGCATCGAACCCGCGATCTTCGGATTGGCGGCCGAGCAGCGCAGCTACTGCACGAATATGTGGACGTTGCGTTAAATGACGGCCTAATTGACTTAGAATGTGTGAAGGTGCTCTCCGAATACAGCAGAATGTCAGCAGAAGCAAATCGCGTTTCATCTATAATGGCAATTGACTGCAATCCATGTTACGAAAGCTTTCCTTAGCGTTGGTTATAAGCTGCATGTTTGCTATGGATTATATACACACAAATAATGTTCGCCCGAGTATGGGTGGGTGTGTGTGCGTGTAAGCGCGATTGTGTGTACACCCGTGCATGTGTGCATGCGCGCGTATGTGCGAGTCCGTGCTTGTGTTAAGCGTGCCTGTGCACATGTGTACGCCCATGCATGCGTGCGTTTACGGTCGCGTGTGTGTGTGGCCGTATGTGTGTATACGGTATGTGTGTGCGCCTGTGAATAAGTATGCGTGTGTATCAGCCCGTGCACCCTCGAATTTCGTGTGTGTGTGGGGGGGGGGGGAGGCACTGCTTCTTATTGTTTAAGGTCCCACACCTGTTCAGACTGGGAGTCTATATGGGAGGTGGCTTAAGGAATGGCGGTGGTCAACGCACTGTACACGGACTATTCAGTACATGGAAAACAGCTGCACAATTTCGTACCTGATCGTTGCTTACGAACTTGCTGTGGTAGCTGATTAGCTACGCTGAGGTGCTTCTACGCTCGAAAACGTGGGTTATGAACAATGCCCACGGAAAGCTGTCACTGCACTTATGCACAACCATCGTTTATATTAACAACGTTTAACAAGAACGCGCCCTGCCTTTGCTACAGGTGCTTAGCTAGCTCATTGGGCAACCATATGGAATTATGTGCTGATCATGTGGTCAGCAAAAAGTTTGTTATAACAACCTCGGCACGTTTCGTGGTGCGTGCAAGCCTTCTAAACATCCGCGACTGTGGATTAATTTGTTCCAGCTTCGACTACGCATTCAGAGTTTGCGGCACCATACGCGGAAGTGCCAGACACAGACAATGCAAAAAGAAATTCCTCTGGAAAAAGGTGTAGTAGCGATGCTCTCCCGCTAATGCCACCGAGGACGAAATAATTATTGTTTCTGGTCATTCCATGGTGCACTTTGTTTTCCGCAAGTTTTGCTTCACTATTTTTCGCCCACTGCAATCGCATTCCGTCAAAATACTCAAAGAACCCGAGGCTGGTAAATAGCCTGCGTCGCTGTGCGACTGGCTGGAAGGAGAGTTGCCATTTACAAGGAGTCATTCCGGGACGAACGGCCGTCCGCCGTATGCGCTATAGCGTTTGCCTTTCGGCGCCGTCCTGGCGGGTTTCAAGCTCCTCCCCCCCTTCCACCCCGCTCACCACGGCCAGCGTTGCTCCCACAACGGCGGCGTAGATAAGCGAATAGTTGCGTCACCGAACACCAGCGTCGACAGCTGCGGCGCCGCCAGTGCCTCTTCCTTCTCTATCTCAACGTCGCTCTCTCTGTCTCATCGTCTTTCAAATGCGTTGCGTTGGCCTGGGGTCTTGGCCGCTGTGTGTGTGCTAGCGAACAGGCGCATATTCAATGGTGGTCACGCATGACACCGTGTTCGAAGTGACGCTCGGATTAAGGAATATTCATGGAGTGGCGGACACGGACAACGTGGGCCTGTTAACGGTGAGTGTACTGTTTTCGTAAATAGTAATCATACAACGCTAGCTGGGCGCCTGCAGCAGCTCTGCCGAAGTAGGCTGCCAACCATTTACAACAGCATGCGTTCGCGGGCCTGTTGCAGATGCCCGATTAAACGTGTGACTTAACGAGTTCACACTGCTATGCGTGATATTGTGTAAGTGCCTGCATCACTCATACAGTGAGTGATGTGATCACTTAACAAGGGCGGGATTAGTTGCTGATCGCACATTGTCTCTACACTGCACAAAGTGATTGATATTGTTTTAAGATGTGCTTTGGGCTACATCGTAATAACATTTCTATTAATACTCAAATGTGCAACATGCTTCTGTAGGTGTAAGCGTAAAAAAGAAAGAAAAAGTCGAAATATGCCAGACGCTTTTTCTGAAAGAAAGCTTTGAATTTTTTTTTAAAAAGAAGTACTTTCATACGTGCAAGTCAGTGCCTATTGCAGGCCCGACTCTTTAAAAACTGGACGAGCTATCACATCTTTTATCAAATTACAATGAATTAAGATGACTGAATTATAGATGACGAATTTCTGTGCTAGATTAGGTGCACAAAACACATGTTCGCAGCCCTACGTCTAGAAAGCAGGCAAATAGGAAGCACAGCGTCAAATTTGGATTAGATTCCATTGACGGAGCGTCTTGTGGGAGTAGAAAGAACGAGAAAATTGTTCATTTTTGATGCCCTTATAGAGGCAGTCGGAATTGCACTGATTGGTGACTTGTAACAATTCCTCAGATTGTTAGAGGCGTGATTAAAGTCAGTAAATCTTTTACTTTTTTTTTTGCAGACCTCTTCGCTAGTGCCACGCCCAAGATAATTTGTTCTCATGTAAAAGAGAAAGCAGAGATGTCTTCACTGTTTGTACATGAAGAGGTAAGTTTCTTGTGCATTTTGATTAATGTTACATGTTCTGAACGTTGTACTTTAGGAATCGTTTTTCACACTGGCTCACTACTCTACAAGGAATTTGACTCTTAGGTGAGTTCAGGCTTTCGTAAGTGCCATTTTTGAGCTGTAGTCTTAAACTTCATCTCATTTCGGGAATTTGCTGTATGCTCGAAAACTCTTATCTTTATCATACGAAATTATTGGAATGTATGGGTTGTACGCTTCGAGTTCAGTGTAATGTCAATTACACGCCATTTCGAAGGATACACACTACACATTCTTTATATAAGGTGCTGCCAGAACAGCACGAACATCCTTTTATGAGAAGTCATATTTGCTCTTATTACAGGATGGGAGGGTGCCGCTGACGTCCTGCTTAGTCTACCCCCCGGCCCCAGCTTAGAGCAAGCCTACTTCCTGAACCTCCGCATGGATAACCGAAAAATCTTCCCTGTCAGTAATGACGAAGAAGGAGTGACAGCACTGATGAGTTGATTTTTTTTTATTTTCAACATTGTCTACGGCCGCAAGGCCTTTAACATCCACTGTGATTGAGCGGCTTTTTCTCGGCGTGAGTTTGGAGTTTATCAAAGAAGTTGTTCAGGCAGTACGACGCTGAATATTTGAGTGTCACAATGCCTGAACAACTTTTTCAAGTGTGGTCATGGTAGATGAACAAACATTGTTATTTGTGTAAGTTATTTTGCTTAAATATAGCTGGACCATTCCATGCCAAACGTTCCAGCCACTTTGGCGACCATGTGAAGTGTATTTGAAAAAAAAAAGTGCGGACTTACTGCGTTGAAAACAGTGAACTGCTAGAATATTTCAGCGAGAAAAAAAGTTTTGTTCATGTGGCTGGCTTATAACTTCCTGGCATAATGCCGTCTGTGTGCTGTTTGTGAAAAATTTCGTTTTAAAACTACCGCTTATTTTTTCTAAAGCAAATTCGGTCTACCTGTTAAGCAAATGTGCTTCTGTAAGGTATTTGAAGCTGAATAATAATAGTGCAATTTTTTTGCCACATTCGCTTCCAAGAATAAAGCCGAAATGTGTTATGTTTGCATTTTTATTGCAATATTGCACTTTGTATGAATATCTGAGCAGTGAATACTTACTCCACAGAAGGTATATTATGAGGAAAAAATATCTTTAGACTTCTCAAGCTGATGAAATATACGAGAAAATATCACGAATTTCACAAAATTGTGATTTTGGTCCGTATTGAGATGCAATTTGCTCCATGTTGTGATACAATGAAAACTCATCATTATACCTAAATTGTAAGAAAATGAAATTTTTTCCGTAATAAAAATCGTATCGCAAAAAGGACAGGAAAGAGTGCTGTCAACTGAAATTTATTGAAGGTGCTACGAGCGTTTTTATACTGAGCACAAGACCAGGGCTCATCTGCAACAACACATGTGTGACCATGACAAAATAATTTTAACCGAGAAAAGAATACGCTTGAAGCATTGCCCAGTTTGTCCTATGTTTACTTTTCCTGTGTTAGCGGTATCTCATACACATTAGATTGGCATTCAGTAAACCTATTCTAGCGACGAATGGTGCAAGATTGACTATTCCTGTTGCACTTTTGAAAGCTTGCAAGGGGTAGAAAACAACAATGTCATACCTGCTGGCTCTTTTCCTAAAATTGTGAGACACCCTATGTACATAGTACCGTGTGACATGCAAAGGTGATTGATCATTCTCTTTTTCTTTTGGTCCTGTTTCCTTTAACTTTAGTTTCTGCAGGAGGGTTTCGCAAACAAGTGTGATGATGCTGTTGGGGTATTGGCTGGTGCTATCAGCCCAGGAGTGCTAAGAATGTTCTGCCTTTTCATAGTGGGCATTCAAAATTAGTAGAAAGGGGAATTGATACCACATGTACTCAGGCCACCCTTCAGAAGTCATGTTAGCACAAGGGTGAGGTCAGGTTTAAAAACCAGATTAAAAGACTAAAAGATGCTGGGTATCCCAACAGAATCATCACACCCGTTTGCGAAACCCTCCTGCAGAAAGTAAAGTTAAAGAAGACAGGACCAACAAAAAACAATGACCAAAACCTTTGCATGTTATACCACACCATGTGTCTCACAATTAAAAAAATAGCCAGCAGATATGATATTAGCGTGTTGTTTTCCACCCCTTGCAAGCTTTCAAAAGTGTGTGTACTAAACAGCAACAGGAATAGTCAATCTTGCCCCATTCGTCACGAGAATAGTTTTACTTAATGCCAATTTAACGTTTGTAGAAGGATTTTTTATCAGGTAAACTAATGATCAGTGCATCACTACACGTTCACTTATCCTTTCCGAGAGGGAGTATTCTTTTCACAGTTAAGATTATTTTGTAGTGCTCACACGTATTGTCGCGCATGAATACGGTTCTTGTACTCCGTATAAAAGCGCTCGTAGCACATTCATTAAATTCAGTTGACAGTCGGTGCTCTTTCCTGTCCTTTCTGTCTCTTCCTAAATTTGTCGCGCTGTGACTAGCACACAATCACGATGAACCGACTCTCCCAAATTAAGCTCTTGTTACGTAACACGTAGACCGAGTTTCGTATGAAAAGAAGGAGCGGTGCTTTTAAAATAAAATTTTTCACATACAACACCTAGACGGCATTCCAGGAAGTTCAGAGGGCAGCCACGTGACCAAATATTTTTCCTCTCCTAAATATTCCAGAAGTTCACTATTTTCAATGCAGCACGAGTTTTTCGAATACATTTGAGATGGTTGCCAAAATGGCTGGGACATTTGGCATAAAGTGACCCAGCTGTGTCATTAGCCATAATTATGCATTACCTCTTTGTTTTTTGTGTGTTTTGACTCAGTTTGTGTTCGTTTTAGCTTATTGTGTTTCTGATCATTGTATTGGTTTCTTAAGTATTCGCTAAAGATATATGTGCGAAAACCCGTATATGTTTGCATGTACATCATTTCTCATAACCAATTGTTATACATCCAGGAATACAAAGCTTAATCCACTGTGATTGTATACATTTGAAAACACTATCCATATATATTTTTGTGTGCATCACTTATTTGGAACGATTGTGTACATGAAGGCGTATATAGTGAAATCATGGTGATTGTATATATTTGAAAGAATCATAAGTATATATTTGCCTGTATTTCATTCCTATTAACCGATTGTGTACATGAAGGAGTATTAAACTGGAAACCACTGGGATTGTAGATACTTGAAAGAATTATAGGGATATATTAGCGTATATTTCATTTGTAGTCTCTATGTACTTAAAGCAGCATACTAAACTGAAAGCAGTGTAATTGTATGTTGCAAAGAATTGTCAATGAAGTGAAACTGAATAAATATAATAAAAATTTGAGGTGTTGCATGTGTAGTGTACGTATACGTGAACGTATATCTGGTAAAAAAGTTGTGTGGCAGAAGAAAAGTTTATGTTTTATTTGCCTAATAAATAAACGCAATATGCAAGGGCAGCAAGGCTTCATTTTTTGTAACGCGCATTATGCATATACTTTGAAGTATATATAGATCCAGCAGAAGTTCATACACGATAGTACGCGTTTATATTTTTGCCCAGACTCAATGAATGGAGCTCGACAGGTGGTGCACCATTGATAATCAGGACCACTTTCTTCAAGTAGTGTGTATTCAGTGCATGCTGATATCTATTAGTGCAGTCTAAAAGAATATGGCACCCCTGCCATGGCGGGCACTCAACACCCTTGTGCACCCTTCTCGCACCCTCCTCAGAGGGTGCTAAAAAAGTGATGGACATCGAAGGCACCCTTCCTTAAGGGTGTTTTTGTAACACCCTACAGTTTTTTTACATGTACACCCTATTCTAAGGGTGCATGAAAAAGCACCCTTTTTGGAAAGTGCTGAATTAACACCCTTAGGGTGTCGTCCACGAGACAAGGTCATTTACACCCTTCTGGGTGTAAAAATTTTTACTGTGTAGGTTAGCTCAGTGAGCCATTTTTGCGTTTATATCAGGTTTATTTGAGTCAAGAAAAGCAATATTATTTTCAAATGGCACTGTATGCCAAAGACCTGACATGGTGTCTATTGTTGCACATTAATCTCCAGGTATTCTTGGCCCTCCCTCTTTCCCTCGTTGAAGGGCCTGTTTTTTGTTTGAGAAAAGGTGGCAACCCTGGTGGCCGCAAAGTGTGAAAACAGTATAAAAATATTGAAGCAGGTTGTGTAGACAACAATCTACAGACAGTGAGTGGCATACAGAATTGACTTGGCTGTCTTCAATGTGTGTGTGTGGGGGGGGGCATCAAAAAGCTGCTACAGGGCCAAAACAGATGCCTTAATTGCAGTGGCAACTATGCAAAGGGGCAGCTGGAAAGTCTACTTGAATCTTCCAAACATGAGCGTCTTGAATTCGCTGTAGCTTTATCTCGAACGAATCAGGACTTCAAAAAAAAAGAAAACCTAGTCCTCATACATTTGAAACAGGCACATATTGCAAGAAGGCTGTTGATAAACCAGCAACAAGTTTAGGCATGCCTTCATTGTTGTCGATTGTGAGCACACAATACACACAACAGCGATAATTTTTGGAAGCACACCTTGATTTGACCGAGGTTAGGTGCACAGGCTTTCATCCAGGTATAATCAAATCATTTCGAAAAGATCTACATGTGCAAAAGATAACCAACAGGCAGCCGCTCGATTCCGACGATCTAAGCATACAACTTATGTTCAAAGGTCGTCCGTGGACCTGCAGTGCCAACATAACGAATTAACTCGGGAAAAAACGGAAAAGGCCGTAGCGGAATGCCGCTAACTAAATTCTCCAACGTCCACGTTTACGTGGCCTTCGCCGCGCGGTACCACACTGCGCGGAAATTATACGTAGGACGGCTATCACAGCTACACACGCCTAATTTCACCTAATTTTATCTCCCGCGGACACTTTCGATGAAGCTTGTGCACTGTAGCGCCGCAAGCACGCCTGCGTTTTCTTCGAGGATTGAATTCGTCCCTTCTAAATGCAAAAATTGAATATGTGTTGTTGACTCGTCGCTAACCCGTAACATTGATCGTCCGCAGCTGCTACCGACTAGGCAGCTAGCCCCTTACAACATCCACATTAATTGCTTACCTGGCTACCACGTTTCGTCGGGTGCACGCCGTCAGCCTTCAGCATTCCCATCAGCTCGCATGTGCCGTCCATGAAACCGTAGCCGTTCTTGTGGCACAGCGGCTGCAAACTGGCATTCGTCTCCCCGACATCCGTGTTGAACGCCTTCAATTCTCCGACAGACAGCGCCCACTGGCACTTGCGCAAACTCGCTTGTCTCGGCAGAATTGCAGACACTACAACACAGATTGACGGATTCACATCAAGAATTCTGGAGATCAGTGATCGGAACCTGGCAATCAGCACGAGGGGTTCTTCACCGACATTGTTAGTACCAACGTGAAGAACGATCACGTGCACATCTGCCAGAGAATGAGCAATTAAAGAGAACAATTTCTCGATACGCACACCGCTGAATGGGTGAACCTCGACTTGTGTCCTGGAGCTCAATGTGAAACACCCTGCGAGGTCCTTCAACATTGAGTCTCCGGCAACAAGTGCACGGGTCATGTTAGGGTTGGCTTTTCAGCAGCCGCACACGAACACTTCAAGCACACTTAAACAGAGAAATAAATGCGAATAAACTACAACGCGAAAAGTGCAACAGAATTGACAGGCACAACTGGAAGATCACATGCAATCTCCAACACGATACGGTAGCAGAATCCGCCGGCTGTCAACGGTTAGAATGGTCCGCACAGTCAACCGCACAACTGACCACCACTGAACAACGAGGGCACAGTGCTAGGGAACAAAGTTCCGAAATGAGAGCTTTTGCCGGTATGCTTTCTGCGCACGCGCCAAAGGCGGGCGCAAGGCAGTATGGGAAGGTGAAGCGCAAGCCGCTGCAGGGCTTCGGCCGCCGAAGTTTCGTCTGCTTGACTTGCACCCTTGCTTGCAGCGCGTGGGAGCGTGTTGCACTGTTGCAGCGCGTGCATGCGAACACGTTGTTGCAAGACTAACGCGGGTTTGGGAGTACGCAACGTACACATACCGATAGCTCCACCGACAATAGACAGGATGCAGTATATTTGGTTCCTAAATGGGTGATCAAAAACTCCTTAAACAGGAATGATTATGCAGCTGAGCTGGGTCGTCCGGTGCTTGTTTGGTAGTTTTTCATGGCAAATTTTGGTATCAATGCGGCGTCTGCATTAAAGAAAAAGCAGCGTTAGGTGTCAGTGAAAATTCGAGGTAAGAGCTAGCCGGAGGACGTTTGCACCTTTATGTTTTCCTTGCGGCACACAGCCCTTGCAGGAGCGAAACAGGCTATCAATACAGAGTTTCAGTGCGGCGGCTCCAAGCGGCTTCCGTACATGAGCCCTTGCATTCTTTTGTATTCTCCGCAGGTGCGGCGGTGAGTTGAAAGAAACGCGATAGCGTGCGCGTGCTACAGGCAGCTAGGGGTACCCGACATTAAAACGCGCGTGTGCACGCACGCGCGCGCCCGTGTGGATGCAGATGCTGCTATCGGGTACACACACCCACATACATACATACATATATATAAATATATATATATATATATATATATATATATATATATATATATATATATATGTGTGTGTGTGTGTGTGTGTGTGTGTGTGTGTGTGACGCTATGATGAATGGGTGACGTGGCCTGGCTCATACGCCATGTTTATTCTTCTCTGCACTTCTTCTTCCTCTACTTCTACAAACCATCGCTACCTTCATACGTCACATGATTCCCCCTCCCCCCGAAAGAATGCGCGAGCTACAAACTATGAAGCATGAACAAGTGGTGTCTCATCATAGGAAAGAAATATCACAAAATAGAGTAGTTCCATGTAACACGGCAGTTCCATGCACTTGCACAAAAACATTCACAGGGAAGGCAGTCCAGTGAGATCTAGGAGACCTCAGGTGGGCGAGGTTGGCTGTTGCGTTCTGGAGAGCATAACCATGCATTCGACGTGGAAAATGATGGTGACACAGCCTGGATAGTAGCGAAAAACGAACAAAGTTGGGAGTCCTTGTAGCGTTGGAAGGTTGGATGTCTAATGCGTTGGATTCTGAGTTGTGGCAGCGACAGATGCATTGTACCTAGTATGCGTGCTTTTTGAGAGATGATGACGGCTAAATGCCTGTGTGCTGGCGCCACCTGAAATATCGGCCAAATATCTTGTCAAGCCACTGCCATTCCGAAAGCGATTGTTCTTCAGGAACGCTTGGCTCAATTCTACCGCAAAGAAACGAACCTACGGAATCGGAAATACGTCAAGTGATGTTTGCGGTGATGTCATTCTCAGGAACCGGACCAACCGAAAGTGGAAACATTACGGAGTCACCATTCAATGCGAGTCTCGCCGATAAAAACGAAAATGTATCTACTGCTTTTCTTGACAGAAATCATGCTTGCATCCCACTCGTCAAGAATGCTGGCAATACCGACAGTGTCTCCTTATTCAACGATGATGACCAACCACAATTTTCTCAGAGCCATCACCAAACCAAGAAAATACGACGACGAACCAAAACTTCAACGGAAGCACATTCACGACTTGAACAACTTAAAAAATTAAGGACTTTGATCCAAGAGTCATTTCAAGAAGTAGGACGTTTCCGGATGAAGGAACATCGCCACAGACGCTCTCTGCGTCTGCGGTTACACAGACAACACCACGGAAAACGCCCAGAAAGACGCGGAAGCACTTCTTGCACGCCGCCAGCGTACAGGCATCTAGCCGTCACCATCTCTCAAGAAGCACGCATTATAGATACAATGCGTCTGGCTATATATATATATATATATATATATATATATATATATATATATATATATATATATATATATATATATATATATATATTTCCTGACCTTTCGCTGTTTAAACTTTTTGCACCGGCAAATGGATGCGAAGAATCATTGTGGCTGACAGCGCAAAGACCCATTCATAGAGTATAAGAGGACATGGCACACTGCGCAGTGCTTTATAAGCGCTGTGCCATGTCCTATCGTGTAGATCGACAAAAGAAATACTGAATGCTGCATGTAACAGCAACGCGCGTCCTCGCGTCATGAAAACATGCATGCAGTTCCAAGTGCATAAATGGAACGAATGAACGCACATGTGAAAAGCAATACGAAAAGCTCTTTCACAGCATGCAGATTATCAACAAAAACGCGTCATACACAAACAACCTTCTTGTGATTGGTTAAACCTCAGAAAGGTAATTCATATTTATTTTACCGTTGCTGTTTGACAAATGTGAGTAAAGATATCACAGGCGAAGCATTTCTTCTATCTATCTATCTATCTATCTATCCATCTATCTATTTATCTATTTATTTATCTATTTATCTATCTAGCCGCTCACGTCTGGGTGCTCTCGTGATCACCTCCTTAACTTGGCGTGAACCAAAATTAGTATGGGAGGGTTCCATAGTTTGACAAATACGACGCGCTGGTGAAGACATGAATAAGGTCACAATCTTGTTACGCGCGTCGTCAAACGCTTCCTGCTGAACAGTGACACATACTCGTGGGCGGGTGTGTGCTCCAAGTAATTGACACTTAATTTTTTGCATCTACCCAGGAATGACGAGAACACACGTGGAAAAATTTGAGGCGTGAGCATCGAGAAATTATGAACCATTTCCCCGAAGTGAACCCTGCTGGGATGCGAAGCAGCAGTGGTGCGCACGTCGTTGACCCAGTTGAAACAGGCGTCGACGCGGGTGCTGGAAGAACGGCTGGAAGCGAACTCGGTGTAACGTTTACTCGAGTAAACGTTTGTTTGAAACGCAAAGACATTGGAGGCGGATTGGGTTTCGTGTAAGTTTCATCGCAGATAACGAGCTGAAAGAGCGTTTCCACTCGACGTGCGGTCGAGCGTTGCGGGTGGTGGAGAGGGTGAAGTGGGAGAGATGTGTGTTATGAGCGGGTGGAGGAGCCGGCAGCTGCTGCGGGTGAGACGTTAACGCGCAGCTGCGACTTGACCTACTTGGCACTGCTCCAATGCCTGCGGCGAGAAAAACGCGCCGCGGTGCGTTCGCACGGACCTACGTACGGCGTTAAACACGTGTGTCAGAGATGCTTCGCATCTAAAAAGCCTTACATCGGGAGGGCTGACCCGACAAATGCAAAGAATAAATGTAGCGGTCCCATCAGGAATCGAACCCAAGCATTCTGCGCGGCAATCAAGCAAAGCCACGCAAGATCTCGGACCTACTTTTCAAATAGCTTAATACCTTAATATGGTCATGAAACGTTCATAGTGGTTGCAGTGGTGGCAATCCAGCTTTATAAACATTACATATGTACTCCTATGATGCAGCTGTGATGTCGGGTTAACGTCAATTGTTGCTAAGTGCCATGCACTGAAGTTGATTTATGCAGCAGCGTCCAGCGCTACCATCCTCACTAGCACCAGCACTTCATACCAGCTTATTGATTCTGGTGTTCCTAATGCTCAAGTTCATGTTTGCATCATTGCACAAGTGCAAACAACTAGTTATATAAACACTTAGAATTATTCAATGTATATCTGTGTGTGGAACATTTGGACGTATATTTGACGTGATTTCGTGACGTGCCGCTATAAAAAAATCGCAACATGGTCACGCTAAGCACGCCTTCGCATGCTGCGCATAATGTCGATTCCGGAGCATCGTGGAATATGCTGAATTTTTCAAGAATATTGCTACGTAGCTGACGTATCAGCGGTGAAAAGACGACAACGAGAAAGTGGTCTGTCGGTTGCGCGTGCTGCTTCCATCTCAGTCGACGCCATACGCATCATTTTGAATATAGATTTTAAATAGACACACCTCATGTCATTTTTACGTAACATATTTGGGGTGGAGGTGCTGGGTACTTCCCCGTCTTCATCACGAAGCTCCGCAACGGCCGCATCATCATAGGTCCAACCATGTCACAAGTTGAACAACCATCGTCTTCGCCACCTGCCCCTACCTTGACTTCTACATACGTCGTTCTACCTCCTGCTCGTGATCCCGGTGTATTTTCCGGTCAGGATGGCGTTGACGTCGACAAATGGATAAACCGGTACGAACGGGTCAGCGCAAGCTATAGGTGGGACCCGACTCTTATGCTTGCCAATGTGCTTTTTTACCTCGATGGCCCACCGCGCGTGTGGTTCGAGACGCACGAAGTGGAGATTACGAGCTGGGACTCCTTTAAAGAAAAGATCCGCGACCTTTTTGGCGACACCATTGGGTGGCAGATCGCAGCGCGGAATCAACTGGCGGCCCGTGCACAGACGTCGACGGAGTCGTACGTCGCGTACATTCACGACGTCATCGCCCTATGCCGCCAGATTGACGAGCACATGAGTGAGTCGGAGAAAGTGGCCCATGTGCTGAAAGGCATAGCAGACGACGCATTTAATCTACTAGTTTACAACAACGTTGCCAAGGTCGACGCCATCATTAAAGAGTGCCGGCGGTTCGAAGAAGCCAAGAGCCGCCGTATTACTCAGCGATTCACCCGGCTGCCCAACACGGCCGCGACCTCATCGTGTGAAGCCGCCCGCCAGTCCCCCACGTATGACAACGTCACACGTATTGTTCGTCGGGAAATCGAAGCCGCCTGTCCGGCTCCTCTTCAGCCACCCGTTTTCGCAACGCTCGCCTCTGACCAACATCAGCCGTCAGTGGCGTTAATACAAGCTGTGGTGAGGCAGGAGTTAGCGAACCTCGGACTTCCCTCAGCATGTCCCCTGACTCGCCCTGAAGTCCCGTCCTACTCCCGAGGACCCGCTCGCCGGTCACCTCCAACAATGCCCTTCCGTAACCCTTCGGAATGGCGAACACCCGACGACCGACCTATTTGTTTTTCCTGTTACCAGCCTGGGCACGTTTCTCGCTATTGCCGCCGCGGTTGGTCAAACCAACCATGTCAGCCTTTCTCTACCTCGGCGCTCATGCATCCAACGAGCCCTCAACGTTCAGACGCCACACCCTTCGATTTCTATTCGTCGTCATCTTACGAGCCTTCCACTGACGCCCCTTTGCGTGGTCGCCGCTACCCTGACGCCCCTTCGTGCGGTCGCCACAGCTCTCGCTCCCCGTCGCCGCTACGTCGCCAATCCCGCTCTCCACCACCTCGGCGCTTTTCCTCGCCGAGCTTCTCTGGATGACCGCAGCAGGAAAACTAGATATTGCAGCTTATAGAGGTGAAGCTGCAATACCGATGACGACCGAAAATCCTGTACTGAAGCTTCCCACGCACCATAGCCTGCTTGAAGTACAAGTCCACCATGTTCCTGTGACCGCCCTCATTGACACAGGTGCGCACCTGTCTATTATGAGCGCTTCTCTACGCTGCCGCTTACAAAAGAATATGACGCCATCTACGACGCAGGCAATACGTGTTGCCGATGGCGGTACTGTACCAGTGATCGGAATGTGCACGGCTCGTGTCAGCATTGCCGGTCGTCACGCCGTGGTCCTTTTTGTCATGCTAGCCTGCTGCCCTCATGACCTCATACTTGGCCTTGATTTCCTTTCGGCACACTCGGCCTTAATTGATTGTTCGTCTGGTACCCTCAGCCTTGATCTACCAATCTTTGCCAACTACTCTGCAAAGCCCACCAGCCGCTTGAGCCCAACCACTTTCGTTCGCCTGCCACCTCGAGCCGTCACGTACGTGTCTTTGTCATCGACCCCTCCCGTTCCTGACGGTGATTATATCGTTACGCCGATTACTGACGTTCGGCTGACGCGCAGTGTTACTGTGCCCTATGCCATCGCGACCATAGCGGATAACTGTGTGTTACTTCCGCTCCTTAACTTTGGTTTCACCCCTCAAGTGTTGCCCTGCCAGATGTCTCTAGCCCAGCTAACTGCCATAACAGAGGATGATGTCAGTGTTGTCGCTGTATCTGCTCCTGATCAAAGCGCAGTCTCACGGTCACCCAGCTCAGACGATGGTATGTTTCGAAACATGATTGGATCGGAGCTGTCGCCTCACCAGGCCGACGCTCTCTGCCAAGTTTTGGCCTCATACAGTGACATTTTCGACACCGACGATCGTCCCTTGGGCCAGACTAAAATTGTCACTCACCGAATCAACACTGGTGACTCTGCGCCCATTCACCGTCAGCCGTACCGCGTGTCAGCATCTGAGCGAGAAGTGATTCAGAAAGAAGTGCCCAAAATACTTACGAAAAACGTAATCGAACCATCAACGAGCCCTTGGGCATCTCCCGTGGTATTAGTAAAAAAGAAAGACGGCTCATGGCGTTTCTGCGTTGATTATCGCCACCTCAACAAAATTACCAAAAAAGACGTGTACCCTACCACGCATTGACGATGCCTTTGATTGCCTCCATGGCACCACCTTCTTTTCATCTCTCGACCTCCGATCTGGCTACTGGCAAATTGCTGTAGATGACCTGGACCGAGAAAAGACCGCCTTCGTTACCCCTGACGGCCTTTACCAATTCAAGGTCATGCCGTTCGGGCTCTGCAACGCTCCAGCGACCTTCGAGAGAATGATGGACACGCTCCTACAAGGATTTAAATGGTCTACATGTTTGTGTTACCTGGACGACGTGATCATTTTCTCACCTACCTTTGCAACCCACCTTGAACGCCTTTCGACCATTCTATACATATTTCGACGGGCCGGCCTGCAGCTCAATTCCTCCAAGTGCCACTTTGGTCTTCGTCAGATTACCGTATTGGGTCACCTTGTTGACGCTGCCGGCGTACGGCCAGACCCGGCGAAAGTACGCGCTGTAACAAACTTCCCAGTCCCACGCTCTGTCCATGATGTTCGCAGATTTGTGGGCCTCTGCTCCTACTTTCGCCGGTTCGTGAAAAACTTTGCGGCACTCGCACGGCCACTCACCGACCTTCTCAAACAAGACGTCCCATTTTCTTGGGGCCCTCCTCAAGCTGACGCCTTCTCTCAGCTAATCACCGCTCTAACGACACCTCCTATTCTTGCACATTTCGACCCCGATGCTCCCACAGAAGTGCGAACAGACGCGAGTGGTCACGTAATCAGTGCAGTTTTGGCGCAAATTCAGCGGGGCAACGACCGTATAATTGCGTACGCAAGCCGTCTGCTTTCTAAGTCTGAACGCAATTATTCTATAACAGAACGGGAATGTCTCGCTCTTGTTTGGGCGGTTTCGAAATTCCGTCCTTACTTGTATAGCCGCCCTTTCCATGTCATCACAGATCACCACGCGCTGTGTTGGCTTTCTTCTCTGAAGGACCCCACTGGACGACTTGGTCGTTGGGCATTATGCCTACAGGAGTATTCCTACTCGGTTACTTATAAGTCTGGACGTCTCCATCTGAACGCCGATTGCTTATCCCGCTACCCTGTTGATCAGCCCCACGAACCAGACATCGAGCCTAGCCTCAGCGTCATGTCAATGTCCCAGTTTCTTCAGATTGGTGATGAACAACGTCGTGATGCTTCTCTGCGACAACTTATTGACCATCTCGAATCTGCTCCGAACGACACGTCACTTCGCATGTACGTCCTCCTGAATGGCACGCTGTACCGTCGTAGCCTCCAGCCAGATGGCCCTGAGCTCCTTCTTGTCGTGCCGAAAAATTTGCGTTCAACCGTGCTGCAAGAGCTTCACGATGAACCAACTGCTGGTCACCTGGGTGTATCTCGGACGTACGACCGCGTGCGTCGCCGCTTCTTTTGGCGTGGTCTCGCCCGGTCCGTTCGCCGTTACGTGTCCTCCTGCGATAAATGCCAACGTAGGAAGCGACCTACTGCGCCCCCGGCTGGACTTCTTCAACCGATCTCCATCCCAACCGAACCTTTCTTCCGTGTTGGTATTGATCTTCTCGGTCCTTTTCCCGAGTCGAAATCGGGCAACAAGTGGGTCGCTGTTGCTATAGACTACGCGACTAGGTATGCCATCACTCGAGCGCTCCCCACCAACACCGCTACTGACGTTGCGGACTTTTTGCTCCACGACGTCATCCTACAGCATGGCGCTCCTCGCCAATTACTCACAGATCGTGGCCGCGCATTTTTGTCCCGTGTGATCGACGATCTTCTGCGCTCTTCCCCGACGCACCACAAGCTGACCACTTCCTACCATCCCCAAACAAATGGCCTTACCGAACGGCTAAATCGGACCCTAACGGACATGCTCGCGATGTATGTGTCCTCCGACCACCATGACTGGGACCTGGCACTACCTCACGTGACCTTCGCATACAATTCTTCGCGCCACGACACCACTGGTTATTCACCCTTTTATTTGCTTTATGGCCGTGATCCGACGTTACCACTCGACACCTTACTTCGAACCACTAGAACGCCGTCAACCGAATATGCACGCGACGCTATTGCTCGTGCCGACCAAGCACGTCAGATCGCCCGCTCTAGACTTTCGGCTTCGCAAGCCACCCAGAAAGCCATCTATGACAGCCGGCATGCTGACGTTCACTTCTCACCCGGTTCTCTTGTTCTCCTGTGGTGCCCAGTTCGTCGAGTTGGCTTATCAGAGAAGTTATTGTCTCGCTACATGGGTCCTTACCGTATCATCCGCCAGGTAACCGACGTCACCTATGAGATCATTCCTGCATCTGAGACTACAAGCCTGCCTGCAACCACACCCAGTGATGTTGTGCACGTCAGCAGGCTGAAACCTTACCACCTGCCTACTGAAGACCGTAGTTAATGTGCACCGAGACGGCGCTTTTGCCGCCGGGGGGTAATGCTACGTAGCTGACGTATCAGCGGTGAAAAGACGACAACGAGGAAGTGGTCTGTCGGTTGCGCGTGCTGCTTCCATCTTAGTCGACGCCATACACATCATTTTGAATATAGATTTTAAATAGACACACCTCGTGTCATTTTTACGTAACAATATCCTTGGGCAAGACGTCCTTTCGGCACGAATCTTGACATAGGTATGTGTTATTTTTTTACAAGGAAATGTAACTCTTAGAAATGCCGATTACCATATTTTTAATTGTATAGTCAGTGTACTTAACATTTCAAGCAGTACTCTTTTTTATATTCATACAAAACACAGCTGTAGTGTATGGCTCATAGTCGAGGAAAATGCTGGCAAAGCACAGCTTGCACTTGTGCAGTTAAGACGACATAACCCAAAGGCCCACTGAACGCTTGTGTTATGCATGGTGTACTACTAAGTTATTACCGTTACTTTGTGCGATCAGGCTGACATTATGATCTGTGCATGAACCAGCTCCTCAGCCGCACGATAGTGATTTGCATTGCAAAGCTGTTTTCTGGTACGACAGGCATGAGAATTTTGGGACAGGATGTGACAACGAGCAAGTACGCTAAGTCTGAGTGCGCCATCAGTTCAGTCGATCTGTGTATAGGAGCGAAAATTTAGCCAGGTAATGGTAAAAAACTGACGCATAGGAAAAAAATGACGAGCCCTCAAAAATGAGGGCGAGAGAGGATCAGTGTGCGTGTGCCTCCTTCTTTCTCTCTTTTCTTCTCTCTTTTCTTCTCTCTTTCTTTTTGAGAGCTCACCTTTTTTTTCTTGCTCTGTTCCCTGTTTTATCCTTCCTCTTTGTTTTCTTTTCTGCCTTTGGATGCATCACTTTCTACATTCTTTTCTTTCCAGGTGGAAATACTCCACGGTTTCAGTTCACTTTAACTGAAACCATGGCTGTATACAGCTGGGACTAAGTACAAGCCAACAGATTAGCAACATGTTTCAGTTGGTCCCAGCATGAACCACTCGAGACTCATAATGAAACCAGCTGGCCTGGAAATGGAATCAGCTGGAATCATTTGTTATAATAAAACCAGTTGGTGGGAAATATTATTAATATTATTATTATTATTATTATTATTATTATTATTATTATTATTATTATTATTATTATTATTATTATTATTATTATTATTATTATTATTATTATTATTATTATTATTATTATTATTATTATTATTATTATTTAATATTATCTTCCTTATGGCCATTCTCTTCATCCCAGAATATCTGTAGTGCACGGCAAATAAGAGATAAGGGCTCACTGCCTTCATGATGTTTTTTTTGTACATCTAATGCTGACAACATTTACAGTTCATTGTATGCCAGTAAAGTTTCATTTCAAAAAGGCACAGGGTATTTCGAGCAGTGCAAACAACTAAAACAGTTTTTGTAAAGCACAGGACGTATGCACAATCAAATATTGCTGTGTGCTGCATCGAAGTTTGAAGGGGCTGCCACTCCCTTACCTCCTATTGCCTAGCACCTCTCTGCCAGAGAAGGACATGACACTGCAATTTATAGAAAGGCATAAAGCTACTCTGAAAAGGTCTAACTGCTTTGCCTCATACTGCCATCACCTGATCTTTTGGAGATAAGGTAAGGTCATGAAAAACAGGTAGCCGTGCATCAGTCATTCCCTAATACGTTCCTCCTTCAAAAATCCAAAACCTCCCCGGGATGCCCTGAAATGACGAAAATATTCTTGTCCTGTAGGGTGTGCCACAAGACTGGCTGATATATCTGAGCCCATTAAATGCAGTTAAATTATGTAGGTCTCTGTAAGAACATTATAAATACTGCCTTGAACAGTGTAACAGTGAAATACAGATTTAATGAGTAAACTGCAAATGAAGTGCAATGTTATCAATGCAATAATAATAATAATAATAATATAATAATAATAATAATAAATGAATATATTACTAACATGATTATAATAGTATTGTTTGGTTTCCGCATACAAAGTAACTAATTGCGAGGATTAAAAGGGGGTGCACAGGAAGGCAATGAGGTATATTAATAACAAGGGCAATCTAACAAATTGTCCTACTGAGTTGCAAACAAAAGCTGGTCTATTAACACTACAAGGTAGGGCAAAAATAGCAAGACTATAGATTTTGTTTCAATTAATTCATAGTGACATAAACATCGACACGTCAAAAGTAATTTTTTTCTGTCGTTTTAAGTTAACACATTACAGGCACTCACAAACACCTAATAAATACACTTTCAAATCAAGTTGCTATAAATATTCATACTTCCCCCAAACAATAAAAGAATGCAAACCAAATAAGTCCTTTGGTACTGATGCCTCATCTTTCACTTTGTCCTTCGATATGGTACAAGCGTCATGCATAACGGAGAGAAGAGAAAACAAAAAAAAGAAGGCAGTATTAGCCGAACAGTATAATGGACAGCGCTTTCTTAAGAATTACATAGAAACTGTAGTTGGGTAAAGATAACTAGGTGGCGCTGTACCCCTACTCTCAGATTGGCTGCATGGGGGTCTGTGCCTGGGTATGCATAGAACGAGCGGATCTCTCAGTCTCCTTTATAGTCACCGTACGTAGTGGATCGTTGGTGGGGCATGAACGAAGCAGAGTGGCGGGCACGTTAAAGACGCTTGCGCTCGGCTTCTTTGGCACGCGTCTTATCGGTGTTACCCATGCGTCATCTGCATACTCAAACGCGATCGGACGCATAGACGCATGCATGGACGGACGCTTCACCCCAGTCATCATCAATAACTCCATGAATATGCTGTAATTTTTTTTTATTTTATTTTTTTCTTCTGGGATTTAAAAAAATTCATTATTATTTTTCCTCATTTTAACTTGCACATATGTTGTAATACCACTACTATTATTATATTCTAACAAAGCTTATTCAGCAGCTAAGTACGTCTACATTGCCCTACATTTTATACAACACTACGCCATATAGATTTAAAACTACGCTTTAAAGTTAGACTCCACTTATTTACTCATAAATTGTGCCATTCTCTTTATGCATTGATTCATAGACTGAATTACTTCAGAATTTTCTAACACATTTGACAAGCTCAGTCATAAACATTTACTTTAAAATTAAGTCATCTGGACCTGGCACTACCGAACAAAGTTTAATACTTTGAATGCTTTGAATGAAATTGAACTCACTTTGTGCTCAGCTAAGCCCTGCTTATTTCTCATTTTAACTGTCAATGCCCCTTCCTTGCTATCATTTAAATTTCGTCATGATTTGCTGATAATAGTGTTGTCATTTGTAAAATTACTAACAGAAAGTATTTGTACCACCTGTTATAGATATATTGCTGAAAAATTGGGTGTAATTAATCTGAAACTCCCGCACTAACTATAAAGTTAGTGCAGGAATAATACTATAATCTTTCGTGACGATCGTAAAAATGCACGTGGCGGAGGCATACTCATCCCCACTAAAAAGAACTATCATGCTCTCTAATCAACACATCTTCAAAACTAGAATCATTACGGGTAATATGCCGTGCCCCTCGCGAAACAATAATACTTGGCGTATGCTATAGGCCCCCTCGAACTAACCCAGACTTCCCCCGCAAACTTAACGAAATCTTATCCCAGCTAACTAATAAACACCCTAACGCGCGTTATCTGCTTTATGGGGATTTTAACTTTCCCTCCAATAATTGGCTCAATCAGGTTTCACCAACCTCGGGAAATACTGAAGCAAGAGAATTCGTCGATGTTTGCCTCAACTTTAACCTCATTCAACAGGTAAACGAACCAACGCGCGTCACTAGCGAATCCTCAAACATTTTAGACCTGGTACTAACAAATAGCCCCGAAAGCTTAAAATCTATTGCATACTTACGTGAAATCAGCGATCACAAAGTCATTCATACCATATTTAACTTCACCCCGAAACTACGCCCTATTTTCCGCAAAACGATTCACTTGTATGATAAGAGTAATTATGAATTCATTAATTGTGAAATACGAGATTTCCTACCATACTTCGAACTCAATCTCGGTTCCTGTTCTCTCAATGACAGCTGGCTAATGCTTAAGGACAAGATAACTGACTTGACTAATAAATGCATCCCCACACTGAGCTTTACTGCCAATAAAAATAAACCATGGTTTTCCAAAAGTTTGAAAACACTTGAAAATAAAAAAAGTGCCTCTTCCGAGCTGCGAAGTTTAATGGTAATGCGTGCGCATGGGGCAAGTACTATGCTGCAGAAGATGCTTATTATCCTTAAATTAGAAAAGCGAAACAGACATTCTATCACAATGATTTATCTAAAATTCTGAAATCTAACCCTAGAAAATTCTGGGAAATCATAAACCCACAACTAATACGAGACATCACGCTTACAAACGATAAAAAGGAAGACGTAAGCGACACTGTGCCAATATCTGTAACACCGCGTTTTCATCAGTGTTCACTAAAGAAGCCAACGTACCGTTTCCTACGCTACCTACTACGACAATACCAGTGATGGCCCCTGTTGTGTTATCAGTTAGTGGCATTTCATCACTCATTGACAAATTAAAACTTTCATCATCAGCTGGCGTAGACAATATTAACTCTAAATTGTGAAAAAATACTAAGAAAATTATTGCAGTATACTTTTTGATTATGTTCCATTGTTACTCGAAAGAGGAATTTTACCAGACGACTAGAAGGAAGGAAAGGTCATTCCAGTCCACAAATCAGGTAACAGACAGTCCCCCCTAAATTATCCACCCATCTCTCTAACAAGCGTCCCCTGCAAAATCATGGAACATGTCATATATTCACACATCATGAACTTTCTTGACACCAACAATTTTTTTCATTATTCCCAGCACGGATTTAGTAACTCAATATCCTGTGAAACCCAACTTGCTATATTTATTCATAATATACACTCTTCTCTCGACCGTCACTTTCAGACTGATGCAATCTTTCTCGACTTCACAAAAGCCTTTGATAAGGTACCGCACAAACGCCTCCTGTTAAAGCTTTCCCAGCTGAACCTGCACCCCAACATTCTTGCATGGATCACACCATTTTTTACTAACCACTCTCAGTTCGTCTCCATTAAAAATACCCGTTCTAGCTCCCTCCCAGTAACATCCGGCGTCCCCCAAGGATCTGTACTCGCACCCCTCTTGTTCCTAATATATATTAATGATCTTCCTGTTCGTGTATCTTCCCATATGCGTTTATTTGCCGACGACTGTGTCATCTATCGCACAGTTACTAACATTTCTGATCAAACTACACTCCAACAGGATCTGGATCTCGTGCAACAGTGGTGTGATCTTTGGTTAATGGAGCTTAACCCCACTAAATGCAGACTCGTCTTATTTCAACGCCAGCGTTATCCATTATCATTCTCATACCTAATCTCTAATTCCGCTATCGAACAAGTTTAGTCATATAAGTACCTAGGCGTCACCTTAACATCTGACCTTTCCTAGAACACACACATCAACAACATCATATCATCCGCGAACAGATCCCTCGGTTTCCTAAAGCGTCATTTGCGTCACGCACCACTAGACATAAAACTTCTGGCTTACAAATCGCTCATCAGACCTGAACTAGAATATGCAGTGCCCATCTGGAGCCCGCACCAGATATACCTAATAAACAAAATAGAATCTGTACAAAATTGTGCCACTAGGTTCATTCACTCTTCATATTCATACGACACAAGCATATCATCCCTAGAACGTGACATTGATATTGCTAATCTTTCTGTGCATCGCCGCATCGCCAGCCTCTGTTTGTTTCACAAGTTCTTTCACAGTTCCCTCAATAAAGCACCTTACATCATCCCACCAACGCGCATATCTCACCGCACAACCCATCTTATTCAATCGCACGCGCACGAGCTCGCACTACTACTTTTGCTGCCTCATTTTTGCTTCGCACAGCAGTGGACTGGAATGGCCTTTCCCATGGCATTGCAGCCATCATGTGTTCATCAACGTTTGCGCAAAACATAAATACATATTGTTTGTCAGAAGATCACTCTGTGTCCCCTCCATTTGTTAACCCACCCCTTATGTAATACCCCCCTCACCGGGGTCTTTAAGATAATAAAGTGAAGTGAACTGAAAGTTAGCAATGCTAACCACATGCTTGGCTTGTGCCAGAAATGTCGCACCACTCCTTCCTTAATGTTAACGTACAATCAAACCAAAACATGTGCACGCATGTGCCTTTAACACATTTTGCAAACAGATTTGTCCAATGCCTATGAAAAAGCCTTACCAATGCCTTTTGGCCTGTTTGACACTTCAGGGCCTTCGATGCACTGTAAGGGCACAAGAAAACTTGTGGGTCTTAAAAGTGACTTGTTTCAAGACTTTGCAATATGATGGTTGATTGAAAGTGATAAAATACTGAAGTTGATAAATGAGTTAGTTGTCGTGTCTTGTATAATAATATGCATGCTCTGTGAAAAAGAAGCAAGCATGCAAATTAGTAAATTCATAATGAAAACATATTGACGTCATTGCAAGATTGGTTGTTGTGGTAACTCACCTGCAGTTTGATCGTAATTATGGAATATGGATGTTTAACTATCTTGAGTTTTAATGAACTGGCGTTTAGTTTGTAAATACCAGTATGCTAAAGAGCATGTACATATTCTAGTTTGGTTGTACAACAACAGCGTATGGAAATATTTTTAAAGAATGAGTGGTGAAAACTTTGTGGCACGAGCCAAGAACAATATTAGCATTGCTAATTTTGTAGTCAGCCTGGACATCCGAGAATAATTTAAGAGACATCTGCCCAGCCAAGTATTTAAAATTACCCAGGATGTTTAAAGGGACGACTACATAATATTTGCACCTGCATGCATGAGCTCGTGTCTCTCAAGTTTCATGCATGTGCTTCGTCATGGCAGAGCACGGTGAAAATACACCCAATGGTTGTCAGCCACTGTTTGGTACACAAGTTATGCAGCAAAACGAATTTGAAATAAATTTTAATACAAAACGTTTGATTGCTATTTCCCAGTTGATGTATTCTTTCCGTTGCAATATAAAAACAAGTACATCAAATACTGGCTGTATCTCCCTTTGCAGCTATGATAAGGACTCCTAGCAATCCTAAAAGTAGGAATCGAGTACTTGGCGAAAACATCAAGCCCTTAAAATCTACAGAAGTGTTAAGAAAGGTTAAGTGGCAATTGTATAGGTAGCAAAATCACTTTCCTAAAGCGAAGCAGCCAGCTGCACTAGATAAGCTGTCATGTTTAATGCGTATAACCTGCCAGGGAAGAAATTTGTGATACTTTTACGCATTTTCTTTTTATCTCAGTGCACTTAACAATTTAAATTTTATTAAACTAGTAAAAATATTTAGTTCTACAAATAATGGCGACTGAATCAAATAGACCAGAATTCAACTCGGTATGTGAAATCGTAGAATATTTGCACACCCTTCGAGTTTGGCAGTTTCAGAATTTCCCTGGGACAGATACTTCTCTTATGGACTTTACATGTTTTCTAGAGAAAGCTTCTGGGCCATCATCGTGAAATAATTTTATGAATTAAGCCATCATAGCAAGTGTTATAGTTGTACTTCATTTGTTTTTTGCAAAGCAGTTGTAGGGTTCACATATCTCTATTTCAAGAAATATGTAGTGAATGAATGAAAGTATAGTTAGGCAGCTAACTGAATGATATAATGACCCGTATGGACTATGACCACTGGAAGGGTGGAGCGGGTGTTGTTACACGTAGACTTACAGGCTGTTAAAGGTAGATAGACAAATCTGGCTGATTGTGCGTAAGTATTAGGGCATGTCAGTTCAGATTAAATACCAGACAAAAATTACAGGCAGCAGTCCTGATAGATGTGAACTGTTGGAAGCACTTCAAGCTGGAAAAGCAGTAATGTATTTAATTGTGACACATTTGTTGAAACTTTGAACACCAGGAAAGTTTCTCGAGCAGGCAATGTTACGTGATGTTTTTGATGACTGTGACATTGCACACTGTCACTCTGCACATGTGTCTGTTTCCTTATATATTTTCTACCGAAGCCACAAACAAAGATAGATGGCAGTTAACTCGCGTCCTGTGTTTCCTGTCTTATGCAAGTGTCATTCTGCACTTTATTACTTTAGAAGTACATGTTGCTGCAGGTTGGTATAACATTATTAGGGAAAATTCGACATGACGCGAATGTGTGGTGCAGTGTAAATTTTTCTGTAGTTCAGCTACGACTGACGCTCTTTTTCTGTGCTTTTTTTATTTTTTCAGTGGTGCTTGGGCATCTATATTTTTCCCCCTTAGCTTAATTACCTCCCTGAAGCGATGCATCATCTTGCCCAATAACAACCATTGTTTAAATTGTATGTGGCATTGTTTATGCAAAATGACCTTAGAGTATATTGTCACGTGCTTGCTCAAGAAAGACGATGGCAGTTGTGCATGTGCCACGAAGGACTACGAAATAAACGAAGAATAAGAACTCGCTTGCGCATTCTAATTAAAAAGATCGACCTGCTTCTGGTGTCTCAATCTCTACGGCAAGACCTCTGTTTTGACGTCGTGACACTGGTGGAGGTGCTGGAGCCTACAACCGGATGTAGGACAGTCTTGCTCGGACCCGTTCATCTAGTCCAGAGACCCAGCCCCTGGTCGACTCCGGTGCAAAGATTCAGTCGGCGCCTACTAGGCCTAAGTCCAGAGTCCGCGCTTGTTCCGCCTCTAACCAGCATGGCAGCTCCTACCACATCTACAGCTACCCTTCCATCGCAGACCGCTCTTCCCTCGCAGGTGACTCTTGAACATCCTCGCGTTCCTGAAGTTTTCCATGGGGAAGAGTACGAGGATGTCGAGGACTGGCTCGAACAGTTCGAACGGGTCGCTGTATCTAACCACTGGAACGAACAGCACAAACTTGGCCATGCATATTTCGCCCTGGAAGACAGCGCTCGCACGTGGTACAAGAACCACGAGGCTACTTTCCAATCTTGGGAAGATTTCCGTCGAAAGCTCCTCGCCACATTTTTGAACACGGACCGACGGGATCGCGCACAGCAACTTATTGAGGCTCGCGCACAAAAACCCAACGAAACAGCCGCCATGTACGCAGAGGGTATGATCCGTTTGTTTCGACGAGCTGACCCTGACATGCCCGAGGAATGAAGGTGCGTCACCTAATGCAGGGTGTCAAAGAACCAGTGTTTGCGGGCCTCGTACGAAATCCACCTACAATAGTAGATGAATTCATAACAGAGGCGACTGTCATAGAGCGCGCACTGCGACAACGATACCGACACTTTGACCGCCTGCCGAACCACACGGCAGTAAGAGCCGCAGCTCAGAACACTGCCGTGTGTGAAAGTTCTCTGCGACAAATGATTAGGGAAATACTGCGTGAGGAACTTCGGGCCCTCTGCGTCCCTCCTACCCAACCGCCCGTCGCATCTGTTGCCGAAATCGTCCGCCAGGAGTTGAGGCAAGCCGTTACACCACCGGCGGCAAGTCCTGAGCCACATCCAGCGAGCTACGCTGATGTGATCCGTCGTCCTCCACCGTCATTTGTGGCAACACCCTCCCAGCCACGACCCACGGCAGTACCTTGGTGGCAACGGGATTCCATGAGATGACCACAAGTTCGCCGAACTGACTTGTGGCGCATGGCCGACCATCGACCTATTTGCTTCCGCTGCGGAGAACCAGGTCCAATTGCTCGCTATTGCCGTCATAGTGATTCCGGCTTCGGGAATTTTTCTCGCTCCGCTTCTTTCCGCTCTGAAGACCATCGTGCCCACGATGCCGATCAACTATCGACTGGCCAAGCAACTACACCACGTCACTGGCGATCTCCATCTCCTGCGCGTCACCGTGACTTCCCTCAGAGCTACACGGACGTCACCAGAGGCCGTTCGCCAAGCCCGCGCCGGAAAACCTAACTGCTGCGACCTCCGAGGGCAAGGTTGCCAATCGTCGAGACGCCAAAAAATTCCCCCTATCATCGCAAGAAGATGTGACGACAACCACGACGAATACGACGACGAATACGACGACGAATACTAATGCCGGTGAAGTTGTACGTGCTGATCTTGGCGTTTTCATTGACGGACATCACGTTACAGCACTGGTCGATACTGGCGCCGACTTCTCAATCATGCGACAAGAGCTCGCCGACCGCCCTAGAAAGGTCAAGACACCGTGGACAGGGCCACACATAAGAAGTGCTGGTGGTCAGCTGATGATTCCTACGGGTAAATGCACCACTCGACTTCGCATTGGGGATTATAGCTTCGTGGCCACTTTCGTCCTGTGGCCAGACTGCTGTAAAGAGCTAATTTTGGGCATGGATTTTCTTCCAGATTATGGCGCTGTTATTAATATCCCTCAACGTATGGTGACGTTTTGCGCACATCCGTATGTCGACGACAGCAGCGACGAACTACGCGGCAGTTTGCGAATAGCCGACGATGTGACGTTCCCACCGAGATCCTGCTGCCTTGTGTCTGTGTCCAGTGGGTGGCCTTCCTATAAGGTAGTGATAGTGGAGCACATAGTCGCTCTTTTGCTCACGCAAGGCATTTCCATCGTGAGGGGCATCCTAACGCTTACTGATGGACAGGCAGAAGTGCTCCTTACAAAATTCAGCAACGAGCGCCGTCAAACACAGAAGGGTACCGCAATTGCCTACTTCGACGATATAGACCAAGCCGGGGATTGCTGTGCTTTGCAACCAGATGACGCGACAGTCCTTGCCTCGACAACTTTGTCGGTGGACACCTGCTCCACGCTACCACCCTCTGATAGGAAGCGCCTGCTTGCACTTATACACCAATTCGAAGACTGCTTTTCGCGTACGTCAAAGGGCCAGCGGACACCATTGATGAAGCACTGCGTCATTACTGAAGACAACACGTGACCAATTCGGCAGAATCCCTACCGTGTGGCTCCGAAAGAACGCGAGGAGATTCAGAAGCAAGTAAAGAAGATGCTCGTGGATGACGTCATACAACCTTCGAAAAGTCCTTGGGCGTCCCCCGTGGTTTTGGTCAAGAAAAAAGACGGCAGCTTGCGTTTCTGTATTGATTATCGCAAGTAGAACCAAGTCACGAAGAAAGACGTCTATCCACTGCCTCGCATAGACAATTCACTCGATCGGCTGCGTCATGCGCGCTATTTTTCTTCAATAGACCTCCGAAGCGGCTACTGGCAGATAGAAGTCGACGAGAGAGATCGTGAAAAAACGGTCTTTGTGACGCCTGATGGCCTTTACGAATTGAAAGTGCTTCCTTTTGGGTTGTGCTCAGCGCCAGCAACTTTTCAGCGTCTCATGGACACCGTACTATCGGGCCTGAAGTGGCAAACATGCTTGGTCTATCTGGACGATGCTGTTGTATTCTCAACATCATTCGAGGAACATCTCAGCCGTCTATCCACCGTACTCCAAGCCATACGCTCGGCCGGCCTGACTTTAAAACCATAAAAATGTCATTTTGGTTTCAACGAACTCAGCTTCATCGGCCACGTCGTCAGTCACGAGGGTGTTCGACCTGACCCGGCCAAAATAGACGCCGTAGCGCAATTCCTACACCCCGTGACAAAAAGGCTGTGAGACGCTTCTTAGGGTTGTGCGCCTAGTACCGGCGATTTATCGAGTACTTTTCGTCTATTGCGGCGCCATTGACACGACTCACACGTGAGGACGTCCCCTTCTTTTGGGGTGAACAGGAGCAAATGGCATTCATTGAACTGCGACAACGCTTGCAAACACCTCCAGTCCTTGCGCACTTCGACCAGGACGCCCCTATAGTACTTCACACTGACGCCAGCAATGTAGGTCTAGGTGCCATTCTGGTGCAGTGGCAAGACGGCTGTGAAAGAGTAGTAGCCTACGCCAGCAGAACTCTCTCTCGCACGGAGGAGAACTACTCGACCACCGAGAAGGAGTGTCTCGCCGTGGTGTGGGCAGTCATCAAATTTCGTCCGTATTTGTACGGCCCGCTCCTTCAAGGTTGTTAGCGACCATCACTCTTTGTGCTGGCTCACTAATCTTAAAGATCCATCTCGTCGTTTGGCGCGCTGGAGCCTAAGACTTCAAGAGTTTGACATGACCATCGTCTACAAATCTGGGAAGAGGCACACCGACGCCGACTGTCTCTCATGGTCGCCAGTGGAAACTGTCGCTCCTGATGACGAAAACATCGACGCGGCATTCTTGGGAGTTGTCAACACGGCCACTATTGCACGAGAGCAGCGCAGTGACGCTGAGCTGTTACCACTCATTGAATATTTAGAAGTACGACGTAAAGACGTGCCGCGGTTATTTGCTAGAGGACTGCCATCTTTTTGCTTGCGAAACGATGTTCTCTATAAGAAAAACTTCTCACCAACCGGTAACCCGCACTTGCTCGTCGTGCCTGCCTCTCTTCGAAAAGAAATTATGGAAGCGTGCCATGATGAAGCAATTTCTGGTCATCTAGGCTACACCCGAACATTGTGCCGACTACGATGCAAGTACTACTGGCCAAAGTTACCTGTTGCTGTTAACCATCACGTGCGAACTTGGACCGACTGCCAAAGACACAAAGCGCCTCTCAGCAAGCCAGCCGGTCTTTTACATCCAGTCGAAGCACCAGAAAAGCCGTTCACCCCGATGGGAATAGATTTCCTGGGTCCCTTTCCAACATCCACAACAGGGACAGATGGATTATTGTGGTCACTGATTACCTGTCCCGTTATGCGGAGACAAAAGCTATGCAGCGTGGCACAGCACCAGAAGCCGCTCAGTTTTTCATCGAAAACATCGTCCTTCGGCATGGCGCTCTGACAACAGTGATCACAGATAGAGGACCTGCCTTCACCGCAGAGATTTTGGAGTCGGTTCTCAGACTCAGCGGTACAGCTCACCGGAGAACAACTGCATACCATCCACAGACAAACGCACTGACGGAGCGCCTCAATAGGACCATCACAGACATGATCAGCATGTACGTTGACAAGGAACATAAAAACTGGGATCAGATATTGCCGTACGTGACCTTTGCTTATAACACCGCTCGACAAGAAATCACTGGAATGACACCGTTCAGTCTGATCTATGGTCGCGAAGTCACGACAACATTGGACGCCATGTTGCCGCATGAGTGTGACGACATCAATGTAGACGCCGAAGAATCCACTCAGCGTGCCGAAGAAGCCAGACAGCTCGCGCGCGTGCGCATCTGTCATCAGAAGCATCAAGATGCACAACGCTACGACACCCGACACAAGTTTGTGAGCTACTCACCAGGCGACAAAGTGTGGGTCTGTATTCCGATACGTCGACGTGGACTGTCTGAAAAAGTGCTAAGACGGTACTTTGGTCCATACAGCGTCACGCGACACTTGAACGACGTGAACAACGAAGTCGTTCCCGACACTAATTGTAGTTCTAAGCACCAAAAGCGTTTGCCCGAAGTCGTGCATGTCGTGCGTATGAAACCGTATTTATCGAGTCAATTAGCTCCCGGTTACCGTTTTCGTACGACCACTTCATACGCCTGGTAGAGCTCCTAAGTTGTGCACCGGGACGATGCTTCTTTCGGAGGGAGGCAAATATTACGTGCTTGCTCAAGAAAGACGAAGGCAGTTGCGCATGTGCCATGAAGGACTACGAAATGGACGAAGAAGAAGAACTCGCTTGCGCATTCTAATTAAAAAGATCGACCTGGTTCTGGTGTCTCAATTCTCTACGGCAAGACCTCTGTTTTGACGTCGTGACAATATGCTAAAGCTCCTGCATGATCACCGGCTGAATGGGACAACCAGTTCACCATTTATAGGACCCGAAGTAGTGACATTTTCAATATATCTGTTCGCACAGTGCTTCAGTGGAGTCATGCAAGCTTAAAATATGGTGCTCCCACAGAGAAATTTTTCTTCCTGTGCTGTGATCAACGGGAAAACTATGTAGACAATAACGAAAAGAGATCACAACTAGGCTTATCTGTGTGATGTCTGCCTCAAAAAAATGTAATAACTTAAAGCAAGTGTGCTTATATCACCACGGTGTTGCCAGTTTATTACTACATTTGATATGAACCTCTGCTCGCTCCACCATGGTGTTCCTAAGGGTGTACACAGTCTTACCTTTGAGACAGCATTGCCAGAACTAATTTCACTGTCACAATCTTGAACAGGTGTGCGACAAGCATGCGCCAGTGCAGAGAACACAAGAGGTCACAGCTTACATGTTCAAGGTCGTATGCACGCACACCGGGCTATGATTTCGCAGTGTCTTACATTTTGAGTGGAGTATACATCGTGATGGCTGGAGCAGTCTCTGTGGTCACCAGCTAGACAATCACAACGTGCATATTGTTGCTTGAGACAACTGTTTAGGACAAAAAAGTGCATCGTAGAAAAAACTGTTTTAGGCTAATGTAAGGGCTTGTGGTGAAGAGACTCTCAAAAGGTATATGGTGTGTCATCTTGCAATAGAGAAGCAACATTTATACCTAGTTTATGTTAGTCGGAGTCTGCTAAACATTCGCCATACAAGCTTGTGGCTAGAGAGGGATGATGTCCAGGAGATACCCTCCTGAAATGTTAACCTGCACCGTCCTCCCTTGCCCTTCTTGGTGCACTGGAATTTTTGCCCTATAGGTACTAATTCCTTCAGTGGGTACTCTTGAAGGGCTTCTGAATAAGCTCACCCTTACCACCTGCTTTACCCAAGGGCAAATCCTACTGTTGGAACTTGTTTGCTTGGCAGAAATTTTTAACAGGAAAAGAAGCTTCACTCGTTACACAAATAAAGCAACAGCATTGCAAGATTACTATGATATTATGTACACAGACCTCCCACATATAACTCACTAAAAGGTCACCACTTACCTCTATGGTGAGCCTGATTATGCCTTAAGACAGCATGTAAGTTTCTTGATCCTATACTTTTTAATCAGTACATGAACCTTGAAAAACAAGATCATAACGTGCAGTCCGTAAAACCAGTGCTTATTAACTGCAATGATGCCTTCGAAAGCATCAGCAAAAGTAAATTCACCCTGCTGGAAAGCAAATTCTGCATGAAGCCTGTAAATGTACAGTTAACAAACTCTTCTCGACAATTTCATTATGTTTATTTCTGCAATTAGCATAATCTTGTTTCATACATACCTTGTGTTCACCCTATAATTATTGACCTCTGAGTGTTACTCAAGTGAGCCTGCTCATTTAACATACCTGCAAGCCTCAATGCTAACCTAATGTGCTTCATAGGATCATCTAATGAAATTGGAGACTTTAATAGAGTAATGCTCTCTAATGTTCACCCCTTCAAAAAAAGTTTTTAGCATCCCCTGAAAACCCATTCTTTAAAAACTTCATCATCAGAGATGCGATGTATCTCCACACCTGATGACAGACATTTGTCCAATTACAGCCACATTATAACAACAATCAGCCTTTGTAAGATGCTTGAACACGTGCTATCATCTCAGGTCAACATGTTTCCTGAAACCACCTTGCTCTTAGTTATGCGACAGAATGGTTTTCATAAATCATTTTCTTACTAAGCTCAACTTGCCCCATGACAAACTGTGCGTTTAATTTTTGACCATTCTTGGGGAGCTATTTTTCTTAATAACTAAAGAAAACCCGATAAAGTGAAGCATGAGCTTTTAAAAGGAAATTTGCAAAACATGCACAATCATCTCCAATACCTAGCGTGAGTATATCTTTCAATAATAATGATCATTTTCATTTTGGAGCACATATCTGATGGCACAAAATCTGGAGTACCAAGGAGTCTGTCACAGGTATTTTTCACTCTTTTAATGGGGACCATGCAACAATTTTAAATTATTCATGCGATATACTAGAAGTTTACTGCAGTGTGAATCACTTGCTACAATTAAAAAAATGATTATGTGGGGGAACATATGGACTCTTTATAAAGGTTGAAGTTGGTGCTGATGCCGTCTGTCGCATTACCAGTAATGAGACAAAGCACGGCGCATCGCATTAGGCCTAATATCAGTGCTACGCTTCCATTTCACACACACACACACACACACACACACACACACACACACACACACACGTGCGTTATGTATGCTTTACTGCAATACACTGCAAGCACTTCACCCCCTGACACTGCTGTATTGCGGCAATGTTAACTTTTAAAAAGACCTTTACGGGTTAGCAATTGCAAGCTCGACAATGCTCCCAGCAATGAAATTTCTATTTTATTACATTTTGTTTTCATTTTTATACACTTGCCTAAACTAGTGTTACCAGCCATCCCGAATTTCGCTGGACTGTCCAAGACTTTGCCCGCGCTTTCCCAGTCGGGACAGATGTCCCCAATTTTTTCCGGAGTGTTCAGTAAACGAAAAAAAAAGAAACGTTTTGTGTTATAAAAGGCATGCCAAATAACGTGCGTCCAACTGATCACATAGGCAAAGAAATGTTGCTGTGGTTAGCTGCAAGGAACTTTAAACCCTTCAGCTGAACTTTAGCGTGAACTTTTACTAGAGCATTCTAGAGCGAGAGGAAGTGTCACGAAGAGCACATAGCAAAATTTAGTGCCACATCAAGAGACCGACGCAATGAAGAGAAGAAACAACGGATTTATTTGGAAGGCACCGCAACAAAGAAAACTAATTTCCTCGCCCACACACAACTACCTTCACTGTTGGTTACCCCAATCTAAACACACACTGCTAAGCAAACAAATTGCCATCATCTGCGACTGCTTAATAAAGCCACTCGGACAAGAACGTTCTCTAATTCCAACTTGTGCATTCCCTATCTATCTCGCGCACTTACGCAAGAACAAGCTTCAACGAAAGCGTTGGCACATTATATACTTCCTCCTAAGTGACACCACCTGTTTGATCGGTCCTCAAGCAAAACGCATGCACCTACCATACATCAGCGTAGTACATGCGCCAGGCCAACATTCACAAATCGCGTTCCAAAGGCCTTTATTTTATGCTCGTTATCATTGCTTGTAGATTTGGTGGCAAACACTTCAGGCTGGTAGGTGTTCTGTGCTTCGGGCGAATGACGTTAACTACTCGATAAGCACGGATGAGAAGCTCCTGAACGCGGCGACATCACAGGAAATGACAAAAGCGGCAGCGACTTGCGTATGAATCACTTTATAACAACAGAAAGCGACCACGACCCCACGGGCAGAGGCGGTTCTCGCCATTTCAAACTGATACAGTCCAATACAACACTAACATTGGAGAAATAACATCACGACTAGAATACGATGAACCCGCCACAGACTGTGTGTCACAAGCTAGTGAGGAACTCTACCTGAACCACAGAATAAAGAACGCCTAAATTGCCTGAAAAATGTTTTTCAACACACCGATTCCTACGCCATCTATTTATACACTTTAAGCCAAGTCAAGCCGGTTTTAAGCGGCTATTGGTAAACCAAACGTTTTCACCTTGAAAAGGTTCGTGCCACCGGGTGAACCGAAACACTTCCCCTTGTAAGCGGTTGATTCGAAACCACCTGAGCAAGCTCGTAAACTGCCGCCTCGCTTGCTAAACACTCGCTGTCGCAATGATAATCTTGAGTGGTCAAGCTGATTTGCCTGCATTGTCTAAGATGCAAGTGCTCATTGCGCAGTTGAGAAGAAGCATGCGAGTATTGTTAACATGACATTGTTTTCCTGCGCAGGAATGCGTCTGGAGAAAACTGCAGACGCGATCTTTCTGCAACCCTAACGTGTTGAACAAAATGTACCCGGAGGAGATAAAGCCGCAATGCAAATGGCGTCAGGCTGTGGCAACATATGATCACATACTTTGGGAGTGTAGCATAGCGCCGCCGCTGGTGGATATTATGCGTGATCCCTCTCTTGAGCACTGGGAGGCCGTGTTCACCAGCTCAGACCCAGTCGTCCAGTTAAGGGTCGTGGAGTGGGCCACACAGGTCGCCGCCAGACTTGGGTTGATGGCCATCTAACACGGAATCATCCGCAGTTGCTTTATGACGAAATAAAGTTTTATTATCCATCCATTCCCTGCTGTGACAGCAGATGCTTACTGTAATGCGTAACGACTTGTCATGGTTTTAAGAAAACAGATAATGCTTCCCTTAAAAAAGTGTGTTAGTGAATGCTTTCGCACAAAGGTGTTCAGCAAGAAGAAAGAGTATCTTCTGAAATATCTACAAAATACTGCCCTTTACACACGCCCACAGAAGTGTCAAGAAATGAAAACCTTGCTGATTTTTCGATCGGTTAGTAAAGGGTTCTTCTACCATCTCTGTCACACTACAGTGACACAAATACCCAACCAGAAAAATTTTGTCGAAAACATTCGTCATCCCAGCTTCGAACAAAAAAGGCCTGAGGTAGCTAAAGTTCATTGCTACATCTGAGGCTTGTTTTTGCCAATTATAAGATGATTGCACTCGAAGAATTGAAACTTCCTACACTGCATGTCCCTCACTTTTTTGTGTGGCACATGTGTTAGCAAATAAGGGAAGCCCAACAAAATAAAAACACCCTAGAAGCCGAATCGCATCGCAAAACAACAAACGGGACAATGCTAAACAAAAGCTTGTGGGGCAGATAGCGGTTGATTCACCAGATAATGAGCCATTGTTCGCTACGCCTCATGCTGAAAATAAGCAACCTCCATGCGAGAAATCTACACTGTAAGCCGAAATTCGGCAAAGTTGTCCTAACTGCAGTCGTTAAACCGACGGACGAGCGGTTCGTCAAAGATGGACTAAATGCGTGACAGTCCGTGTCATGCGCAAACGCCCGGCAATGAAGCGACCAACGGGGGGGGTAACTACGTCGCGATCGCCATCTATCGATGCTGCACTGAAATGCTCGGCCTGGTCCGCTATCACGGAAACGAGTTATATCGGCTATACGCTACTGTAAAAGTGAAGCACTATGAAACTAATAGAAGCTGTTATGCGGCCGGTTCGACACGCAGTCAGTGCGCTGTGGCGTTTCCACCATGCCGGCATGGGTGGGCCGAAAACAAGTGAAAAATCTCCGAGCATGGGTAATGCGGATAACTCACTTCAATGTGCTGAATTAGAATACGAACACTTACGGTACTAATTGCTATATAGTCACTAGTGTCCCCCTACAACTTGATTCAACTTGATCAATAAACGCCACTCCCACCAGGGAGCAGGCCAGTCCTCGCTCGTTCAACATGGCGTTCGCCGTTACTCATTTCTGTCGCGCCCCATTCTCATAATTGCGACACATCGAAACATACCATGGTGTCAGAAGTGAACTAACGCAACGATAGTAAGCATGGCCCTTCCACTCATCTCACCACCAAAGCAGTTCGAGCCAGGCAGCAATCCCGCGGAAGCTTGGTCGGAATGAAAATCGGCGTATCAGCTTTACGAAGCAGCCTGCGAATACAACACAAAGCCAGAAGCAACACAGCGAGCACTGCTACTTCACGTCATGGGCCCAACAGTGCGGAAAATCGTTGAAACCTTCCGTTTTCCGTCGCCAGCCGAAGGTCAGCAGAGAACCGACACGGTGGCAGCAATATCTGAGCTATTCGACGAGAGATATCTTCCCTACAAAAACGTGACGCAAGCGACAGCCATATTCAACACCATGTGCCAGAAAGAGAACGAGCCGATTGACGACTTCATTGCTGAACTTCAGCATATAGCGGTAATGTGCGACTTCGGTGACAAGCATGACCGCCTCCTAGGCGACAGGATTGTCATCGGCATCCGAGATGCAGCGCTTCGAGAAAGGATGTTCCGCGAGAAAGGCTTGACATTGGAGAAAATTATCGCTACGTGCAGATAGGCGGAAATCTCAAAGCAGCATGTGACCTCGCTAGCAACGACTTCGCTGAACAAGAAGCAACTGTGGCCAGATTGAGCAAAAAAGGCAAGCAATTTCTACAACCTAACAAGCATCACACGAGAAGGCAACCAGCGTATCATCTAAAGAATGGGCAGCCCACGTAAACAGCAGCTCAGCGTACGTGCGGCAGGTGCGGAACGGTGCATCAACCCCGACAATGTCCCGCCTACGGCTCAACATGTTACAAGTGTGAAAGTTAGGACATGTCGTGAGTGTTTGCCGTCAGAAACAGCGGACAATACAGAAAAAAGTTTACGTTCTCTCCGACCAAGGGGACGACTCCGAACAGGAGTTATTTTAAGGAAACCTCACAGTGTACATCGTGGAAAGTGCATTGTCTGACTGGTTAGAGTGTGTAGAAGTCAATGGTCGTCTCGTTAACTTCGAATTAGACACGGTTTCAGATGTCAACATTCTCTCAGAGCAGCTAGTACTAAACTGGAACCCGCCACCAACAATGAAAGCTACGAATGCGAAGGTCACCACGTACCTAGGTGAGCAGCTCAACATTTAAAACGAATGTCAGCTTCTCTTTTTCGGTGAAAAACAAGCAAAGCCTTGTCAAATTTTTGCTGGTTAAAGAAAGTCTCAAGCCAATATTGGGAGCAGCTGCATGCACAGAATTAAATTTGGTGCACAGAGTTAGGAACGTTGAAGCAGTAGGGGAGGCTTGTCCTCCTCGGCAGCTTGAAGCAGTACAAGAATTTTCAGACGTATACGAAGGCATTGGCAGACTCCCAGGAGAGTACAGCATTCACCTACAGCAGGATGCAAAGCCTACAGTTGCAGCCCCTCGTCGTGTGCCATGTGCACTTGAAAAGACTGTCAAAGCTGAACTTGAACGTATGGAGCGAAATTTCATTATCAAGCGTGTAACAGAACCGACGGACTGGGTACATTCCATTGTTATTATTACTAAAAAAGACGGAAGTGTGCGAATATGTCTAGACCCTAAGAACTTGAACGTGGCTGTGAAGCGACAACATTATCACATTCCTGTTGCTGAAGAACACTTTGCACGACTCAGTGGGTGTACTGTGTTTTCAGTTCTAGATGTCAAGAATGCATTTTGGCAGCTAGCGCTTGAGGAGAGCAGCTTGTACTTGTGTACATTTGCCACACCATGGGGCCGCTACAGGTTCCTCCATGTACCATTTGGCATCAACATTGCCCCTGAACTCTTTCAGCAGGCCATTGACAGTATCTTTGAACGTCAAGCTCTTGTAACGCCATACTTCGCAGACAGTTGTGTTGCATCCAAAACACTAGATGAACATGTCGTTCACTTGCGTAAAATGCTCAGCATAGCACGAGCTAACAACCTCAAGCCGACTTATAACAAGCTCAAGCTGGGTTTACCAACAGTCACCTACCTAGGATATCAGTTGACACATGAAGTCACTCTTGATCCCAGCAAAGTGAAGGCTATCAACGCTATACCAGCACCAACCTGAAAAGCAGAGCTCCTTCGCTTTCTAGGCATGGCGACTTACCTAATGAAGTTTGTCCGAAATTTTCCTGCGAAGACACAGCCCCTTTGAGAACTTCTCAATGTGATGTTGCATGGCACTGGACGCAAAAAATGACCGATGCATTCAATGACGTTAAGAGCAAACTGACAACAGCACCAGACTTGCACTAATTTGACCCGATACAGTCTATTGTCATATCCACTGACGCAAGCTCCTATAGAATGGGCAGTGTCCTCCTTCAGCACGGACACCCAGTTGCCTATGCATCTGCAGCACTCACAGCAGCACAACAGCGCTATGTGCAAATTGAGAAAACTGTTAGCGGTAGTATTTGCCTGTGAACACTTCCACTATTATATCTGTGTTCACAGCATTGTCATTGAGACTGTCCGCAAACCTCTTATTGGTCTTCAGCAAGGGACTTCCACAAGGTCTCACCCAGGCTACAACGCCTACTACTTCGACTTCAACGCTACAGCGTGAAGTTGGTGTATTTGCCAGGTAATCATTTGACAGTTGCAGACGCCCTGTGTCGTGCACCTGATCCAGCAGAGACTATTAAGACATCAGACCAGGAGTATCATGTTCTAGGCTGTACATTGGTGCAAGCGTCCACTTCGAAGCTAGCAGAGATAAGAACCTGCACAGCTGCTGATAGCACACTTCAGTGTGTAGCGTCGTACATCCACAAAGAATGGCCCAACAAGATCTTAAAAGTTCCCACAGCAGTGAAGCCCTACTACTCAATCAGAGGTGAACTTTATGTAATCGATGGCTTTTTGTGTTATAATGAACGACTTGTGCCAATGACATGTCAAAAAGAAGTGCTGTCAAGGCTCCACCTCACCCACCAAGGCATTGTATCTTGCAAGAACACAGCTCGCCAGAGTGTCTACTGGCTTAGAATAAGCCATTGAGCATATGATAACCAACTGCGAGGTCTGCCGGCGCCATCAGTTGGCTAACCAACGATAGCCACTCCTCGACAGAGAACCACCAGCACGACCTTGGGAAAAAGTGGCTGTGGACTTCTTCCACCACAATGGCGTGACATACTTGCTTCTAGCGGATTATTACTCGTACGTCGAGGTCAAGAAAATGCGTACAACATCAGCTTCATCAGTCATCACAGTGCTGAAGGATATCTATGCGCGTATCGGCATACCCTCAGAGGTCGTGGGTGACCAAGGTCCTCCATTTGATTCAATCGACTTTAGAAAATTCAACAAGGAATGGGAAATCGTTCACAAGCCCACGTCACCTCTTTTTCCTCGTGCAAATGGGCAAGTGGAAAGAACAATCCAAAACCATCAAGGCATCAATGACAAAACCACTGTCTGAAGGCAAAGAACTTTCAGTGGTGCTATTGAACCACAGAGCTACTCCAATGAATGGCCTTTTTTCTCCGGCAGAGATGCCTATGGGAAGAGGGATAAGAACATTTATACCAGCTCATCCCAGCACGTTGTTACCGCACTATCCACACTCGGTGCTCCAAAGAAACCTTCAGTCAAGGCAGCAGGCACAGCATAAGCATGCAGACCAGCATGCTCGTCAGCTTCCCTCTTTAACCAAGAATACGCCAGTGTTGGTTTGGCAGGGAGAGAAATGTGAGAAAGGAGTCGTAACACAGGTAGGCCTAGAGCCACGGAGATACACCGTTACAGCAGCCAATGGTCAAGTGTACATGCGCAACCGACAACATTTGCGAGTGCAGCACTCCCCAAGTGACCCACAGTCAACACCTGAAGCCTACTATCCTTTTCAAACAACCAAAGAAATTGTGCCCCATTACACCTCACACCCGAGTTCTCTCCCTGACCGTCCTTCAGACACCCGAATGGGGCCACCGCCACCTTTTCCTAAAAAGACACTCTCGGGAAGGCCAGTGAAGATCCCTTCAAGATTCCTTCAATGATCAAACTTTTATTTTCTCATTTTTGTTTTGTTCATGTGTGGCGGCGTGTTATGTAGTCACTAGCGTCACCATACAACTTCATTCAACTTGCTCAATAAACGCCATTCCCAGCACGGAGCAGGCCAGTCCTCGCTCGCTCAACATGGCGTTCGCCGTCACTCATTTCTGTCGCGCCCCATTCACATTGAAACATAACAATAGTAAAAGTAAGTTGTTCATCAGCGGTCGTGTGCCCCGCACAGTCACCCGCCACAACTTGAAAGCGATATATAGAAAAAGTATAGGCTTCGTACGTCATCGGTATCAAGCTGGTTGCCGGTGTGAGTGCATTGCCGGCGCACACGAAGGAAACGTCACATACAATTTCTTTCACATAAAATATCTACTGCATTAAAGCTCAGATAAAGATATGTCATTTCCTCCGTGCTGCAATCGAACATCAAGTCGCGAATTCCATCAGCGGCGCGTCAGCTAAACCGGCCAGCATCCCCTTTCACCGAGGTGGAGTTGCCTACGGCTCACCCTGTCACGCCTGCAGAGGATGACGGAGAGGCTCACATCCGTATCCTCGTGCCCGCTGTGCAGTACGTGCTCGAATACCTGGCCCAATTTCACCCTTGCGCTTAGAACTCTGCACAACTGCAGCCAACCCGCCACGCAGTGTGCTCAGGCGCCAGTAATCACACCACAACAAGGGCACTCCTACATCGAGACGACCACCACAGTCCTCTCATCACAAGTGTAGGTGACTTCCTACTCTCCTTGCTGTGACGGATTTGCGGCTGCTTTCTTCTCCCCGCAGGGGTGCCTGCTTAAGTAGGCGTTTGGTGTGTAGCGACACCACGGACCCGAGCTAACGGGGGAGTTTCTACTCCCTCCCACGCCTAGCCGTGCGTGGCTTTGCCGTGTCCGGGGAAAAGGGGATCCTGGGAGTGGAGCCGACGTGGACCTTAAAGCCCCCCGGCAGAGGCAACACACCCCTTTGGCCCCGGCTTCACGTAGATGGCACCCCTGGGCTGACCCACCCAGGGAAAATCGGCAGTCGCCTTTTCCTATCTCTCTCTCCCTACATCTTCGTATTTATCTCTCACTATTTATCTGTCCTGTCTTCTACTATCTTCTGTTTACTTCCAATTTTCCTGGTGGCAAGGGTTAACCTTGTGTAATTACTCAACCTTGAGTAGTTATATTTGGTTATAGTGGCAATGTACGGCTGGCGTCTGCAGCCCTATGCTATTAAGTGCTTCAGCGTCCCCTGGTTGGACTCCATGGTGGGTGGTCGCCATTGCGGCCGAAAAGAAGTACGCTACTATGGGAACACCTGCATTTCCCCGTCTCCTAGATCGTCTTCCGCTTAAGAGAGGACGCACCGATGAAATATCAATTTTCAGCCAACCCACACAATGCTTTCCGAAATTCCATGTAGTGCACAGCGAAAACCCAAAAAAACAAGCCAGAGCCATATCTCCATTTCTTGTTGCTAAATCTCTGACTGAGCTCTTTGGCCCAGGATACAAGGTTACAAAGATGCCTAGTGGAGACCTTCTCCTTGAGCTGCCTGAAAAACACCACTATGAAAAACTTGGCACTCTCGTAGCATTTGGTAATATCCCTGTATCTGTTTCACCTCATAGATCAATGAACACCTCACGCGGAGTTGTTTCAGAAGCAGACCTCCTTGAAATGTCTGAACAGGAACTGCTTGAAGGGTGGAAAGAGCAAAATGTCACGGATGTGAAATCAATCGTCATCAGACGCGATAACAAAGAAATACCTACCAAACATTTAATACTCACTTTCGCATCTAGCACACTGCCTTCATCTATAGACACAGGCTACATGAAACTCTCTGTCCGTCCCTACATTCCCAGTACAAGACGGTGCTATAAATGTCAACTATTCGGTCATGGCTCGCAGAACTGCTGAGGTCAGGAAACTTGTGCAAGATGTGGTAGCCGCGGCCACCCATCTGATAACTGTGTTACTACGCCTCACTGCGTGAATTGTGACGGGGAACACGCCGCGTATTCGCGTTTGTGTCCTAACTGGAAAAAAGAAAAAAATAATCACTCTTAAAGTCAAAGAAAACATCACATTCAAATAAGCAAGAAGAAGAGTGTCGCCATGTTACGGCGCAACATATGCTGATGCGGCGCGTCAGGGGGGAACGCCGCACAAGCCTTCGCCACCCCTTTGGCCAGCGCAGAGCGAGCCATCGGTTGTGGCGCCTGCCCCCAAGGCGGCAATAATTCAGTCTACTCCGCCTCCAAGCAAATTGAGGCCGGAGACTCCAGGGTCCTCTGGTCTCAAGGCCTCACCTCACCAGGCGAGGCCTAAAATCCGAACCACCAGCTCGCATGTGCGGGCATTCAGTGCCTCTGAGGCGGCAATGAATACAACGAAACCCTTGGTACCGAAAAAGCGGCACGCCTCCTTGGAGCGCGCCAAGAAAAAAAATGAATAACGGGGCTGGACGACCATCCTGCCACCTGAATTAACAAGCTCACTCTAACACAAGATACTCTCTGCACACACCGCAGCATCTCTTCTTTTACTATGCAGACAGAAGTACTACAGTGGAACATCCGAGGCCTTCTTCGAAACCTCGATGACCTACAAGAACTCCTCCATGGACACAATTCTAGAGTGCTGTGTGTACAAGAAACACACTTAAAACGAACAAACACAAACTTTTTACGTAACTATGTAATCTTCCAAAACGATAGAGATGATGCCATGCCACCATCCGGTGGTGTAGCGGTTATAGTTAGTCAAGGTATAGAATGTACACAATTACCCCTTAAAACTTCCCTCGAGGCGGTGGCTGTCCGAGCAGTTATTCTAAACCAACTCGTCACTGTCTGCTCTTTGTACATACCTCCGCACAACCGTCTTGAAAAACTTCAATTCTAGTCTTTGATAGACAAACTATATGAACCTTATCTGGTCCTTGGGGACCTGAATGCACATAATGGTCTGTGGGGTGACTCTCGCTGTGATGCACGAGGTCGTCTCATTGAACAATTCCTCATTTCATCAGGTGCTTGTCTGTTGAATAAGAAAGAGGCAACATACTATAACCTTGCCAACAAAACTAACTCTTCCATAGACCACAGTATCGCATCTTCTTCACTTGTACCATTACTTCAGTGGAAAACATAAATAATCCATATGGAAGTGACCATTTCCCTTTAGTTTTGAGTACACCAATAATATATGAATGTCCTCCACTTGTCCCCAAATGGCTGGTAAACAAAGCCGACTGGGAACTATTTCATAAGATTACCCACTTAAGTTTGACTGATATATGCAGATTAGGCATAGATGAAGCTGTGCAGTACTTCACGGCCTTTCTAACTGACGCAGCAACCAAGTGCATTCCACAAACATCTGGACTGCCCGGCAAACGACGCGTTCCATGGTGGAACACTGAGTGTCAGAATGCGCCAAAGGAACAGAATAGGGCATGGAGGTTGCTCCGGAACTCGCCGACAGCGGAAAACCTTGAGAGCTTTAAGAAAATAAAATCACGAGGCAGGAAAACGCGTCGGGAGGCCAGAAAAGAAAGCTGGAACAAGTTTTTATCAGGGATAAATTCATATACACAAGAGGCTGAAGTCTGGAACATGGTCCGTAGGGTAGCAGGAAGACAAGTACACTCACTCCCACTCGTAAACACACAGGGTGACAGCCTGGAATATCAAGCGAACTTCCTCGGTGCATACTACGAGCAGGTGTCTAGCTCGTCACATTACACTGAAGCTTTTCAAAGATACAAAGCAAAGATAGAAAAGCAGAAACTAGAATTCAAGTGCACAAATTACGAGGCATACAACCAACCTTTCAACTTAGCTGAGCTACAAACATCACTAAACTCTTGCAGTAATTCTGCCCCAGGCTACGACCGTGTAACATATGAAATGTTGAAAAACCTGCCGCTCAAAACGCGAAAAACTTTTCTCTCTCTATACAATGCTATCTGGCTTTCAGGCACCATCCCTGCTTCCTGGAAAGAAGCTATTGTTATACCTATTTTGAAACAGGGCAAGGACCCTTCCTCAGTTTCAAGTTATAGGCCCATTGCACTAACCAGCTGCCTGTGTAAACTTTTTGAAAAAATGATAAACCACTGACTTTTTTATTTCCTTGAAACACACAATCTGCTCGACCAATTTCAGTGTGGGTTTCGAGAGGGTAGATCCAACACCGACTATCTGGTGCGTATCGAGGCACAGATCCGAGACGCTTTCGTCCTCAAACAATACTTCCTCTCGGTGTTTCTCGATATCGAGAAGGCTTACGATACAAAATGGCGTTTTGGCATATTAAGAGACTTGTCTCACCTGGGTGTGCACGGTAGAATGCTTTCCATAATCGAGAGTTACTTGTCCAATCGGAAATTCATTCCGTGTCCGTGTGGGCAATATTCTCTCGCAAACATTTGTGCAAGAAAAGGGAGTACCGCAAGGTGGTGTACTTAGTTGTACACTTTTTATTATTAAAATAAATTCCTTGCTCCTGTCCATCCCCCGCAACATGTTCTATTCCACATAGGTCGATGACGTCCAGCTTGACTAACTCATGCAACTTAGCAATGTGTGAGCGGCAGGTTCAGTTAGGTCTAAACAAGGTCTCTGAATGGGCAGAGACAAACGGATTCCGGCTAAACCCAGAAAAAAGCACGTATGTCTTGTTCTCCCAAAAGAGAGGCGTGCACTCAGAACCCGACATTGAACTGAACGGCCAACGCTTGTCTGTCAATGCGGAGCATAAATTCCTAGGCTTAATCTTGGACAACAAATTAAGTTGACCTTCGTACCCCACATAAAGTATTTAAAAACAAAACGTTTAAAAGCCATGAATGTTATAAAAGTGTTGTCATGTACTACGTGGGGTAGTGACAGGCAATGTCTCGTGAACCTGTATAGAAGCCTCATTCGCACCCGCTTAGATTATGGGGCCGTTGTTTATCAGTCTGCGAATCAAAGTGCTTTGAAGATGCTGGATCCCGTGCATCATTCGGTCATCCGCCTTTCTACGGGTGCTTTTCTCACCAGCCCCGTAGAAAGCCTTTACGTTGAGTCAAATGAGTGGTCGCTTCATATGCAAAGAGCTTACATGTCCTTTGTATATTTCCTTAAGGTGAAAGCAGACGAAAGGCACCCCTCATATTCTACTATTAATGATTTGTCGAGCTCCATTCTGATTCAAAACAGGCCTTCGATGAGGCAGCCCTTCTCAGTTCGCCTGAAGGGCCTAGCTGAGGACACTGGAGTGTCACTCGAACACAGTTTAATGGCTCCTGTAGCATACCTGCCACCGTGGCAGTGGCAGACTATAGATTGCGATGTGTCTTTCCTAGAAGTTACTAAACACTCGCCTATTGCCCATATCCGAACATACTTCCTGGAACTTGAACACAAATACACACGTCCTGATTTCTTTAAAGATGCCTCTAAGTCTAACTCCTCTGTGTCCTACGCTGCTGAACTTCAACACAAATACACACGTCCTGAGTTCTTTACAGATGCCTCTAAGTCTAACTCCTCCGTGTCCTACGCTGCTGTTGGCCCTTCCTTTTTGGATGCTGGCTCTCTACATCCAGGCACAAGTATTTTCACAGCGGAAGCTTAAGCGATACTTGTGGCAGCTAAACACATCGAACAATTACAAATACAAAAAGCAGTAATTTACACAGACTCCCTCAGTGTGGTAACAGCTCTGCACAGTCTTAAAAAACAATAAAAACCTGTCCTCGTCTCACTTTACTCAATTTCATGCACGCTATACACACTCAACCAACATGTTGTGTGCTGGGTGCCAGGGCACCGTGAGATTCAAGGCAACGTCATGGCGGATCAGCTTGCTGCATCCGTCCACGAAAGCACTGCCATTACACCCATATCAATCCCGGCCCTTGATCTTAAGCCTTCTCTCAAACGAAAGCTCAGGGACTACTGGCAGAGCAAGTGGGATACACACACAGAAAACAAACTACACGTTATCAAGCCACACCTTGGCCATTGGCCACAAGTATCAAAATCACGTCTAACAGAGGTAACACTAACAAGACTCAGGATAAGACACACATACGCGACACACACACATCTTTTGTCCGGTGGTGATCTGTCATTGTGTGATAAATGTGGTGATGCATTAACAGTTCTTCACGTTTCAATCCAATGTAAACAGTTATACACTCTAAGAAGACAACACTTTCCATTACCCTACCGACAACATATGCCTTTACACCCTGCAATGTTCGTTGGTAGGGAACCCCTTTTTAGTCATAAATCATTGTTAGTGTTTTTAAAAGAAATTCATAGTTTTCATATCATATACCCGGGCATTGCGTAGCACGACCTCTCCAGAGAGGTTTTTGCTGCGGTGGCTACACAACAAAGCACTTGCCTCGCGGCCCTTAGACGCAAGGGTATGAACGAGTGAGGTACTCGTGCTAATGCCATACATGTCCACCATCGTTTTTCATTATCACCAACTTTTGTCACCTATTCACACCATGCACACCTTTTACGGCATAGTCATGATTTTATTACTTGTATGATTTTACCCGCCTTACTGCGAGAAATTTTATGGCCCTTATACAGCCGCTAATCACAATCATTGTCCACATTCCTTGTCCCATGAACTGGTGCTCTTTGGCCATCAAATGGCCTTTGCGCCAAAAAACACCATATATCATCATCATCATCAGCTGCTTTCTTCTGCTCCTCCTTCACACCTCTTCTTCATCTATCCTGTTCATCCTGTTCATTTCCTTGTCCCATCCTCAACAAGGCACTGCGCCGTGTCGTGTCGCCTTACGGCAGACAGAAGTTGATGCTGATGCTGATGCTGATGACCTCTGATGGATGGCGCTTACCCACAAAGGGGGATGGGCCAAGAACCGGGCGGCAGGATACTTAAATGAAACTAAATTGAAAATGAAGCCAATCTGAAAAAGTAGCTTAAAATAATACTACCAAAAAGCAAAAATGTTTGCTGAGCAAGCGGTCAAACCATCTTTCGTTCTTGAAAGACATAACTATGAATCTTAAACTAAAGATCTGAAAAGGTAGGGGTTCACTAGCATGGTAATCTTTTAGTTGCGTTGATGTAATCAAACACAGTGGAGCATACATCCCTGTGGCAGTAACCAAATGAAGTTCCGCCAAGTGATAAAATTACTGTAGATTTACTTGTATTCCTAGCTTTTGTAATGGGGCTACTAAAAATCTTTTTCTCTGATAAGAATAATGATGACAGAATAAAAAGAAATGTTCAATTGTTTCAATTTTGTTGCACCAAATGCATAGCGGTTTCGCCTTGAGCCGAGCTTTATTAAGGTAATAATTTAGTTATGGAACTACACAGCGCAATCTGGTATAAGTGACCTCTAACTGGCGAGATACACACCACTGTTTATATCAGCAATAGCTCAAATGCTCGAAATCTTTGTATTTATCCAAATTACCTTTTCCCCATTGCAGGCAAGCATTTCGGAACCTTATCGCGGTTACGTAAGCCGTATCTGGCAAAACTGGGATGGTGGGCCCACCCAGGGATACTGCTGCTAAAGAGTCCGCCATTTCATTCAAATATAATCCGCGGTGGCCTGGTACCCATAGCAAGTGCAGTTTTTTTACGTTTTTTGGTACTAATTGCTGAAACGTATTCATCAGCTCTGAATTTACTGCCGCAGAAAGTGCATTACAAACTGATAACGAATCTGTAATGATAACTGCTAATGATTCGCTTGAGGGTAGTTTGCGTAGGGCAAGAACAATGGCCAATAATTCTGCAATGAATACCGGGTACTCCCATCGAAAAGTACCAGTCCAAAGAAGGAGAAAAGGTGCCAACCTCAGCCTTTTCTTTTGACACAGATGCATCAGTCGCTATGATATTGCTTATCTCTAGTTGAGCTAGATAATCTGCTAACTGATCATTTAAATATCTATATGCCAATTGTTTCGCGTTATGAGGAAATATACCATCGAATTGTATGCTAAGCATTGACTTTAGGTTGTGTATTGGACCAATATGTCTAATTTTTACATTCAGTTGCTTCAGTAGTGCTTGTGCAAATACTATTTGCGGGGTGTGTAGTCGCGACCAATGGGTTTCGAAAAACAAAGTCGGTTCTTGAATGAAAGCGTAAAATGAGAATCTTTAGTGTGAACTGTATATCTTTAAGAAGGCTTGCACAGTAAGAGTTTTAAACGTATTTAGCAGAGAAGGTAGGCGAGCTTCCATATACAACACGTTATTTGCAGCAAATTTTGGTAGACCCAGACACTAACGCAACGCTTCTCTTTCCAGCAGTATTAGGGGTCTCCTTTTATAAGCTGCGCTGCCAGAAAATAATACACATCCGAATTCCATGATGGGCCACACATAAAGTTTATATATCATTATTAGCACATCTCTTCTTAAACCCGCTTTACGGGTGTCAAGCTTCCGTGGCCACCCCAAGGTCCGTGTTGCCTTGGAGTACACATCATCAATGTGACTTCCCCAGTTTAATGTGTCATTATATATGATGCCCAAATATTCAAGAGAATTCACCTGCGGAATGAGCTCATTACTGTACATTAACGAGATGTTGATAGGCTGCAGAAAAGAGAATGCAAGAAGCACACTTTTGTTTACGTTCAGGGTCATATGAATATTTTTAAGCCATCTTTCTATCATATTGAGATAATTTTGTAGACTCTGGTATAATGATTGAAGGTCGGTATTACTTGCAAAGAAAGCAATATCGTCCGCGTACACAGATAACTGAATATTCTTAGTTGATGGAATGGAGCTTAAGAAAATGTTAAATAAAACTGGCGAAAGGACCGCCCCCTGTGGTACACCACGCGTCTGCTTATATCTATTCGATGAGTACCCATCTTTAAAGCAGTAATATTCTCTCCCTCTTAAAAACTCCGACACCCACGCAGTGATGTAGCTGGGAAAGTGGTGATATTCCATCTGTTTTAATAAAATTGAATGCTCAATCCTATCGTACGCTTTAGCCAAATCTAAAGTAACTAAAGCACAGTATTGGCGCCGACGCCGAGCCCGTTGTATTCGGCTCTCTAAATCAACATGCGCACACCATATTGAGCAACCGGATCTAAAATCAATTTGACTGGGGTTTAATACTGCGTTATTAATAATATATTTCATTACCCGGGCATTCAAAACTTTTTCACTTAGCTTGAAAGATTCAATTAGCTTGAAAATTTGACGTGAGGGATATCGGCCTTACATTGTCCAAGGCGAATCCTTTTTCCTGCTTTTTAAGAAGTGGAATCACTTTAGACAGCTTCCATTCCGCAGGTATCCAAGCAGTGATGTGCCTTCTTCCTTTTCCTCAAGAACCACCACCACCACTTCCGAAGAAGGCTGGACCACCAGCCGAAACATTTAGGAATAAATAAATAGCGGTTTTGTTTCCTATATAGCACTACTCTCGAAGTTATCTTTAGCAAGGGTTTCAAGATACCTTAAATGAGCCCGAAGACAAAGAAAGCGAATGCTTTTTTTTGCCATCGTATGGAGTAAGTCATACTATTTTTTGTGCTCCACTCAATCGGTTATTTAGCAAATATTAGTTAATTAACTTTGGAGGAACCAAAGTTCGATATTAAACATTTTCTAGATTACTATCTATTCATAATTGGTGTTGTTCAGATTACTGTGGATGCCCGCGAAATACTGAAAAAAAAGACGTGACATGCGTGCTTGTGCACCGCGATTGCAGTGCTCTCAAACTTCGCGCGTACGAACTAACATCGCTCTTAGCTCCTTGTACCGCCGCCTAAAAGACTGCTGGTAGAAGGCGAAAGCATTCGTTGGATCAAAGAGGTTAAAGTAACATTAAACCTCCTTGGGTTGAATGGTTTATGCAGTGATATCGCTTTCCTCGCGGTGATTCATGATTGCAATAAGTACGGCAGACGCAGTGAGTCTCGTTCGTTTTGCCGTTAGGGACGGTTTCGTCATTGCGCCATAGCTGTAAGGAAAATCAATATGCCCGAAAAAGGAAAAAAAGTTGAAAACGATGGTAATGGTGCAATAACGGACACCTCCGTGGTCATACACCGTTTTTTTATTGTTCTTATGTTTATTTGGTAACATGCGCTTTCACAAAACGTACTCGAAGCAGTCACGTTGTGCTGCAATACAATACTGGGACCTTTTGAGCGAATTCGCTGTCGCTACCTTGAGTACGACTAGTGTAATGCCACGGCATACTTTAGTTATTTTCTCCAGACTCCTGCAATTCTTCTGGGGTTGTCTTTTCCGCGTTGTATACGTGATACTTATGTAGCCCCCCTCCCCCCGCATACACATAAAGTCAAGAGGGTTAAGGTCGGGCGTCCTTGCTTGTCATACACTGTCATATATGCCACACCAAACACCAAATGACCATTGATATTGGTGGCGGGATTTTCCGAGCCAGTGTGGATTGCGGTCACTCCAGTAGTGTGCATTGTGGAGATTTACTTGAGAATTTCGGGAAAAGGTGACCTTGTAAGTCTAGCGCACCATCGAATCAAAATTCAATTCACGAAGTCGAGTCTGTTTTGAAGATATCTGGGATCCAGGCATTGATGCAAATGGAGATGATAGGTGTGCAGTCAAGCTATTTGCAAAATCCTCCAGACAGTTGATTTGGACACCTCGGTCCCTGCGCTCACGCTAAGTGTGCAAGCGTGTGGATTCATCGCCGTGTACGCCAGCACATTACGCAGCTCTTCACTTAATGGGTGGAGATTTTTGCCGCTTCCTTACAAAGCATCCATTTTGCTTCAATGATTCATAATTATTCACTATGGTCATCGGGCTAGATCACTTACCATGGTACCAGGTGCGAAATATTCTTGCAACCTGCCATCTCTGTCCACCTGCAGCACCTAGGGCCAGAACCATGTCTGCTTTTCCGTCGTGCGAATAAGGCATCGCAGTCGAAAGCACTTCGCTTCGTCGCCCGACACGCGAGTCTGTCAATTTCCGGAACTGCTGCGTCTGTGAATCGGTCTATGCAGCGCGAGCGATGACGCTTGATGATTCAGATCGCACGACCCCCTGCTGCTTTATAGTCCTGCCACCTCTAAACGGGGGTATACCCGGCTGAATACGGCGTTAGTTCGCACGCGGGAAGTTGGAGAGTACTGCAGTGGCTGAGTGCAAGCGCGTATGTCTCGTGTTTTTTTTTAATTTATTTCGCGAGCGAAAGCACTAGTTTTGAATAGATAGAAAGGCAGACACTTTTTATTTGGATGATTGATAAACTACTGTACGATTTTTCTATAGGAATAATTTGCCTAACTTCGTTGCTACTGCAGTTAACTAATTATCATTAACCAATTAGGCGGAACGCAAAAATTATTCCGACTCACTAAATAGGATAGTAAGAAAACTGCATTTGGTCGCGTGGCCTTATGGCGCATCGACAGTATTCTTAAAGCCTGGCTAAAGATATCTGGGGCACCGTGTATGTGTGTTCTTGTGATGCTCCCCTTACACAGGGCCCTGTTCGGCCTGCAAGGTATTTATAAATAAAATAAATAGGGATCCTCAAGCAGTTCAGGCTCCAGTAAGGTAAGGAATGTGTCAGAATGTGAGCCTAATTGCTGCGTGTGCTTCGATGATGACCGTCAGGCTTGATGAAAATGAAATTTCGCAGCAATTGGCTTCCTTGTGCAGCTCGCTTAGAGCAGCCGACCACGATCGAAAAACGTGATCCAGTTCAGGCCCGGAGCCATCAAGATTGACTGCGTGAAACCACAATAACTATGTTTTCTATCTCTGCAGCAGAAAGTTGCACGCAACATTAGCGTGCTCTAGTCCTGAAGACGTGTAAGTTTCAACAAACTTTGAGTGCCTACTAGGTGCTTTTTTACATCGCAAATTTTCAGCTCTGTGCATACTGTTCATGTCCCGGTTACAATATTAGCAAATTTTTGCGCAAGTACTTATGTGACACATTGTTAGTGGGTGGCTTTTCCAAGCACTCAATTAATTAACATGAAAGTACGACTGAGTTCACGCCCGAACTCTGCCCCGAACAGAATGACCGAAAGCATGACTTTTGAAACTCGCGCATATTCGAAGCAGCACCACACTTCTGGCGTAGTTCGGTAGGTGGCAAGAAATGCCACACCGATGTGTGGCGAAATTCAGAAATTTTTTTTAGAAAAATTCAGCAAAAGTTTTATTCAGAATGGCTAATTGAAATATCCACTAAACAAATTCGAGAAAGTAATCACAGAGGATAATAAAACAGTGTGGACATACATGAATCTAATCAGACTGTTTGAGCTAGAGCTTGCTAAGGCACGGGACAAGTCACCCCGGAAAAGAAGACACAAACCCAAAAGTTGGTGGGATGAGGAAGTTAAGAGAGCCATAGCAAAACGTCAGGAAGCCTCTAGGGAACACAGACATGCTAAGACGCGGGGTGAAGCGACAGATGATGTTGAAAGAAAATGGGAAATCTTTCTAAGCTGTAGAAGGTATGCATCTCTTTTGATCAATGAAAAGATTAGAAGGAAGGGAGCTCAGATGCTGGCAGAAGTACATAAAAAAGATAGAAAGGCAGCTGCAAAATTTTGGAACCATCTAAACTCCCTAAGAAATGAGACGAGCCTAGAGCAGAGTTTTATAACTACAGCCCAAGGTGCTAGGCTAGAAGGGGACGAAGCTATTGAATATATAAGAACAAGGGTGACAGAAAAATTTCAACAAAGAAGTACTTTATGCACCACAATAGACAAGGACGAATCAAGTGGTGCAATGGCTCCATTTTCACAACAAGAGTGGGAAAGGGCTGAGAAAAGGGTTCCTAGTAGTACATCAACAGGCCCAGATGGCATTCCAATTAGGCTGATAAAGACATTAGGTCCGAAGTCTAAGCAGGCTTTGAGAGAGGCAGTGAGCAAAATAATAATCGATAATGAAGTTCCCAATGGATGGAAACTTAGCAGGATGAGCATGATCTATAAAGGAAAGGGGGAAAAAGCTGACATAAACAACTACCGTCCTATAACAGTGACATCAGTGGTCTACAGGCTGGCGATGCAAATTATAAAGGAAAGACTGCAGGCGTGGATAGAGGATGAGGGGGTGCTGGGGGAACTGCAGAATGGGTTTCGGAAACACAGGAGGTTGGAAGACAATCTGTTCTCACTGACGCAGTGCATCGAAATAGCAGAAAAGGAACACAGGCCCCTGTGGCTAGCATTTTTGGATATCAAGGGAGCGTACGATAGCGTGGTTCAAGAGGAATTGTGGGGAATACTGGACACACTAGGCGTGGAACATGTCGTCACTAATCTTTTAAAGGGTATCTATAAAGGTAACAAGGTAGTTATAAAGTGGGAAAAACAGGTATCCAAGCCTGCAGAGGTAAAACGGGGGCTTAGGAAGGGGTGCCCCCTGTCACCCTTATTATTCATGATGTACCTACAAGGATTAGAGGCAAAATTAGAGGGAAGTGGACTGGGCTTCAACCTCTCTTTAGTCAAACAAGGAAAACTTATTGATCGGGCACTACCAGCATTAATGTACGCAGATGATATAGTGCTAATGGCCAACAACAAGGAAGATTTGCAGAGATTGATGGACATCTGCGGTAATGAGGGAGATAGGTTAGATTTTAGATTCAGTAAGGAAAAATAAGCAGTCATGATTTTTAATGACAACGAAGGTAGTGAGCTTAGAATACAGGAGGTCACGCTAGAGATAACAGATAAATACAAATATCTGGGCGTATGGATAAGCAATGGGACCAAGTATCTGAGGGAACACGAAATATACATGACGACTAAAGGTAACAGGAATGCAGCAGTCATGAAAAATAGGGCACTGTGGAATTACAATAGGTATGATGTTGTGAGAGGAATATGGAAAGGGGTCATGGTTCCTGGGCTGACGTTCGGCAATGCGGTCTTGTGCATGAAATCAGAAGTTCAAGCAAGATTAGAAATTAAGCAACGTGGAATAGGTAGGCTTGCTTTAGGAGCTCACGGGAATACACCAAATCAGGGAGTACAAGGTGATATGTGATGGACATCATTTGAGGGCAGGAAAGCTAGCAGCAAGATAAAATTTGAGAAACGATTGAGAGAAATGGGGGAAGAGCGTTGGGCTAGGAAGGTTTTCAGCTACTTGTACATGAAGAATGTCGATACAAAATGGAGGAAGCGAACCAGGAAGTTGACTGGTAAATACTTAGAAAACAGCAGGTGGCCAAACCAAAAAGAACTATCGGTTAAGAAGAAAGTGAAGGAAACGGAGACTGACATGTGGAGAATGGCATGATTAAGAAGTCCGCACTAGAGATCTATCGAACTTTTAAGCAGGAAATTGCCAAGGAAAGGATCTATGATAATACTCGGGGTAGTTCTCTACTGTTTGAGGCCAGGACGGGAGTACTGCGAACCAAGACATATCGGGCCAAATACGAAGGGGTAGACACAGTATGCAGTGCGTGTGGAGAGGAAGAAGAAACTGCCGAACACTTGATAATGTTCTGTAAAGGGCTTCACCCTATAGTTCAGGATGATGGCGCAGAGTTCTTCAAAGCACTGGGGTTTAGGGACCGGGAGGGCAAAATAAACTTTAAGCGGGTAGACCTAACCAGAAGGAGGTTATCTGATTGGTGGCTAAAGTCAAGACACGAGTGAAAATTAAACTCTTCACTGCAAAGTACGAATCCTCAAACTCACTTTTTAAGGAAAAAAATAAATATAGTTTTTGGTTCATTAGGTGTTACGGCTTGGTGGCGCTAGCCACCGCCCGATCTAAAGGGTACCGCCATATCCATCCATCCATCCATCCATGTAAATTAAATGCTTTGTAAATGTCTTTGTTCATTTTATGACGTTAAAAATTCATAAAGACGTGATCACAACCCAAATAGATGATGCATGTGCTTTAATAGATTTGCACCATAGAGTTTTTGATTTGCACTATCAACAGTGGGTAAACTTAAGGTGAGATAACAGAGGAAGGAAGTATTGTCCATACGATGTCTTTCCAGTTTCGAACAAACATTCGATCGTTCGGCTTACTCGTTCATTTGTCTAGTACTCACTGATCTTTGTTTCTCTTGGACTCTTGGCAACTTCCCGCTCGCAGCTGTCCGCTGAAAACGAAAATACGCGCTGACAAATTTCGAAAGGTGCTGTTGTAGCTTAGTCGATAAACGGTCACCCGCCGTCTTTGCGATCACCACATCAGGATAAACACGGCTGATGAGAAAAACTTGGTTAGGCTGAAAATCGCCGAGGTAACCGCGTGCATTCATCTTCATGGTATGTTCCTATTGCGCTTGCAGCCTCTACCACAGTGTCATGTTTAAGGGATATATATTCTATTTTTCTGCTATCGCTACAGGAGCAACGCTGATATCCTGGGTTGTCAAGGACGAGGAGCGCATATTCGTCAGGTGCGTAAGAGTGCTACGGCTGTGCAAATGACACTTTTAAGCGTGGTATGGATTTCTGCAACTTTGCTCGACGATTTCAATAGAGCTGGATTGCGTGCGGAGCCGTTTTCATGCGGTGTAACCTTCGTGTAGTGGGGCCCGGTACAAACTGGCCGCAGAAACAGGAACGGGTGTGTACTCTGCCAATTTTTGTCAAGGTATATTCTTGGATTTCGCGTTTAGAAGCGAGAGAGCTTGGTCTTTTTCTTTTAGCTGTTTCCTGGACGTGTAGAACATGTGCGAACGCAAGGCAAGCGTACAGGTGGCGCGAATACTACTGGAAAAGGAAATAAGCCCCATCAGTTGCTCAGTTACAGTAGAACTAATGAAGAGTGTTTTTGTCGCTCATAGCCATAATTGGAACTAATTAAAATGATCTTATAATGACTGGCGCGCAAGGCACAACCTACGATTCACCCTGATAAATTTTTTTTCGCACCTCAAAAGGAAGTGCAATGTGACACGCGCTGCACAGGAATAGCCAGGGAGGGGGGGGGGGGTAGCTTTCATACTCCTCGAAAAAAAATTTGGTTTTGCCACTTCTGTGCTGAAATATCATGAACAAGCTCAGTAAACCTAAAGCAGTTTAAAGACCACTGATACCAGTCCCTACTCAGTCGTCTGTTCATTATACATAGTGTTCATGTGATGTCACTTCCGCTGTTGTCGCCCTCTCCCTCCATTCCCGGGTACTTCCCTGGGTACCTACGGCAGTTCGCGTGCTGCAGCGCGGTTTGTTGGGGGCTCGTCATCTGTTGCTGTGTACGATGTTGAAAGGGAAGCGTTGTGGTTTTTTGTTGTCGTACTTCAACGAGCTCATCAGATCACGAAGGCCTCGTTTGTTCGCTTGATACAAGACCAGAGAATCAAGAAGTGAACGAATATCGTTTCGCATCCATTTTCACAGTTTGTTCGAATGCAATACCCGAATTCCCATGATCGCCTTCAAAATTTCAACCGCCTTCCTGACACGCTGATTGTGCACGCAGCAGTCGCAGACAAGTTTGTATATAGAGTACCTATCTCTGTATGCAGGTGCGTGGTTGGATATAGCACTTACCGGTGATAAAGTTACACCTGAAGACGCAAATATCACTGGTTCTTCAAGTCATTTTGTTAATCTGCACCAGCCAAACATGCCGGTGCTTTTTGGAAAATCACAGTGTGTGTTCTCAATTTTAGGTGATAACTTTCAGCAAAGAGAACACCCTGACGCTCTGCTCCCTCTTCGTGGACTGCTATATCAGCTTGCCTCACCAGCAGCTGACAATTGCTCAAACTTGCATCGTTAGGCAAAACTGAATGGGCTCCATTGTAGAGGAAGGGGAAAGGGGATAAAAATAATAGTAGAAAGATAAAGAAAACGAATCACTCGCTGCACGCACACGAGTGAAGAAAAAAAGAGAGAGGAGATAAGAAACACCGTCCAAGGAGTTCGAGGACAAACACCGATCGGCGAGAGCTACACGGCACCAATATAGTGCGGACGGCAGGCCGATCAACGAGAGATATGCTGCTGTTGGTGATCGCGAACGACACAACCGTTCAGCACGGAATCCACCAAGCGAGAATGTGATGAAGAGGGGGCCTTTGAGGAGCCTTCCCCGCCCCCCTTTTCCCCATTAGCAAGTCAACTGTAGCATTGTGGCACACATTCGACACGTGCATGGCTGTGATGTCTTGTGCAAGGAAACCGTAGCTCTGCAATTTTCCAGATAATAATTTAGTATTCATTACTATATCCGGTTGACATGGTATGAGTGAAACAGTAGGTGGGCTCAAACTTCTTACTCATCTCATGATAATTGTAGGATTTCATCGGCTCTGTCACCTGAACTAGGTGAGTATGTGCAGTGATGGGAAACCATATTCACCTTAATCGTGGTTAATCTTGTAAACCACGGTTAAAGATAACATACATATTTTATTGTGGGACATAAACAAAAAAGTAAGTAAGATTACCCAGCCCTCACCACAAGTGCAACGGGCTTGAACCAGTTAAAAGAAATAAATGAATAGGGCAAAAGCCATAAGGTAATTTTGATAGTGAGGAAGAAATAAAAAATAAGATAGCCAATTAAAAAAGGTAAATAAATAATAAATTTCAGAGAGAGAAAGACTGAATGGTCTTTTCTTTGTGTTACGGTTGTCTTGACTCTTGAAATTTTCTTGGGTGACTTGATCTTCTCAGTTTTCTGGAGTTCTTCGAGGAAGTTGACGAATTCAATCCAGGGCAGTTGCTTGAGGAGATCCTGGTGATGTCCTTTATGTTCTTCTCTGTTGATCCTTGATGGTTTCCTCTTTTTTTGCTCATCATTATGGAAGGGCCTCAAAAGACGTCTGAAACATGGAGAACTGCCAGAAATGAATCACTATCTTTTATTTTTGTTTTGAAGAGTAAAAAAAAAAGAATAGAAGAGGTGAAAGTAGAGAAAAACATAGAGAGTTTGGAATTAGAACGGGTGGTATGTCCAAAATATGTATGAAATGATACGCTGATTGATAGTTACCTGCTTTTGCACAGCCCTAGTTGCGGATATTGTCTGTGTCGAGGTCAACAGAGGTAAGTGACTTGTAAGGGCACAGCGTCGTAAAGCCCTCTTGTTTTGACAGGGGTATAATGCGAACACATCAATAGCTTTTTCATTACCGGTGGCGACAATAATGGCAGTAGCCAAGTGTTCATTTACACGTTTTATAGGCACCTATCACTGACTATAGTGCTCGACAAGGCTCTTATTTGACGCCTCAGTGTTTCTGGCATCACCCACCATGGATACCAACAAAAACGAGGGAAGGTGTGGTTAAAATCGTATCGTGAAGGGTGGGGGGGTGTTGTAAATGTGTGTGGGCCTACAACATAAAGTGCATTGCAGGGCCAGATTTCGTTGCTTATACACTGGAAGGTGTGTCCTCTGATGGTACTGTCACATCTCGAAAACTGTGTTGCTGGGCGCCTATCGCCAGCTGCCTACAGCTACGGTCTCGCTGCCCAAGCTGTTTACATCTATAATCATAGTCTAGCAGTCATAGAAATACCTTTTTATCCGACTTCAACCCCTAGCATGACTGCAGAAAACAGCTAGAGCACAAAACTAACCAATTTTTATTTTCTGTCTTGTGGATGGTGTTTGTAAGTAGCCCAGATCAAGATGACCTTGAAACTTCATCTGATAATCCTGACAGGACAGACCATTATCGGAAAAGAACTGACAATGACCAGTTAACCAAATGTTGTGAGCTCACACGTCTTGGAGTGAAAAATAAAAGGAATTCTTTCGGAAACAACATGACTGGCCGAGCATCTCGCAAATGTCTTCTATGGTTGAAGGTTGTGGGGACTCGGGCTGCAGCTGGCTTGGAAAACCCCCAGGAAGGACACCGGGATGCACCTAGAGCCATGTTTACTTTGCTGAGCCCCTGCCACAACTGTCTGCTGCCAGCGAACCGCTCACCGCGAGCCGCGAGCTTGCCCTTGGTCATTGTTCTCTTCTACTTACGATTGGTACGCTCACAGTCGCCGCTTTCATACGGTAAAACGTCTCGACAGCCAGGGATGAATCGCTACGGGATGGCTTGAGGAAGGAGTAAAACCGTTTGGAGTCTTTAAGCATCGACTGAAACCCAGCACAATATTATATATCTGGACAGACAGACAGATGCCCTCGTGAAGGCTTTCACAAGATATTAGAGAAAGGAGGCTAGAAGAAACCTTCACGGAGCAACACAGTGTACACAAAGAGGTCGTAAAAAAATTATTTCGCAATGCTTATAAGCAAGCCAGCAACTACTGTCCATTGCAGCCATTTCTGGGATGTAATAGACATGCTAATTCCCAATTTGGGAACTTTGGGAAAAGAATCCTACATTTGAATGTCTCCTGTTCCTACATTTTTGATCACATAGGGTAAAAATTGCTCAAGAAGATATGTAAAACTATCATTGAAAATAGGGGAAATGTCCTGTGCTGATCGAATGAGAGTGCAACAATCAGAAAGCACTTGACGTTATATGTGTATTTACACTCTAGCTTCAAAAATGTAATGCCGATTAGTCTTCCTGGACCTGGTTAATTTATTAGATTCCCCTAGAAAAAGTGTCTGTAAATGGATATGATTAATAATGCATTATTTCAAGGTGTGCAATCAATCGTCTACTGCGACAAAAATAGTTTCGCAATATAGTCATTTATCTGTGTTACAGCTACTAATCCTAATTAAGTTGCATATAAATATTATGAGCATTATTCATGCAGTTCATCTTCTCATCTGTGTATACCATCATCACCACTTAGGCCTGTGGGGATCTGGCTAGGCCATTGAAAGAAGAGTCTTGCGTCCTCAACGTCCTCTTTGCTGACAAGGTGGCCCAACACCTTGATGTTCGTGTAGGTGAAGTGACATTTTTTCGTGTTTAGCTAAAATAGAGCATTGGAAATACATGACAAAACTTCGTCCATACCCTCAAGATTCTGACTAAATGTGGTAGAAAATATGACGATGTCAATATCCATTTGCCCTGAACTCACTGATTATCTTTTTCGGCATAAATAGAGTAAAATATCAGGCTAGAAATACAGTGCAAATCCGTTTTTATGTTCATTTAGCGCAACGAAAAATTACACTTTTCACGTGCTTAGCAGGAAGTAACACGTTGAATGACTCGTTGAGTGTGGTGTTGCTTTCAACACAGTCATCATATACAGTAGACACTCGGTAAAAAGAAATCTGTTAAATGGTACTACTCCTTAAACAGAACTATTACCTCTGCAATGCTTGGTTTCGAGCTTCTATTCTGCACCCATGATAACCTCTCTGCAAATGGAACTTCTGTTAAATGGAACATATTTTCCCGGTCCCTTCAAGTTCCATTTACTGAGTCTACTGTGCAATAGTTCACTGCGAAATGAAGTTAAACGATGACATAATCATTATAAAGAAAGTTCAATTCAACCAAAGCTCGATATGCTTTCGTCTTCCGTCGCCCCTGGTTGATACAAATAGCAACAAGTGGTGTACACAATTTTGTACATAGCATCTCAAAGGCTCAAGCTGAAGGGCCAAGTACTGAAGGGCAATGATTACATTCGCATCAGACGAAGCTGCAGTTACGCTCGAAAAAACGATCTGGTGAGGCAAAACTCCTCGTAGACTCATTCATTCGCCTCATAAAGCAGCACTGTTTTGCACATTGTTTAGAACTAGCAGTCGAAGACTACGAGATGTGGGAAAGATCAACCACTAAGATATTCATGGATGTGTTTCTTCTTGGATAAGCGCTGTGTGTTTGTTGTGTGTCTCTCTCTTTTTGTGTCTTTGTCTTGGTGCACTATCATAGGTGTATCAGCAAAGGAGGCGCTAGCCTCCCACTAAAAAAAGGTTGGGGGGCGGGGCTGAGCCCCCCACTTTTTACAGTGCACTATGATCATTCTTGACTGCACTCTGGGAAAACAAACAAGTAAAGCGATGTTTTCTGTCATAATAGTAATCACTCAATTTTGTTCTTATGGAAGAATGACAATGTTACGAGGCAATGTTACAATGGAGCAAAATTTCGCCAACATTTCGGCTATGATGATTATTCTTGTAGGCTCTTTGCGTGTGGGTCGTCCGTGCGACGCTTTCGCGTCTTGTCTAGTAGTATTGCCGAGCAGGCAAGCACTGAACAGGGGCCCTATAATAATACATCACTTATCCATACTTTTATTCTGCTGTGACTTCTTGATGCAGTTACGGATGGAAATGAGCAAACTGTTTATAGACTGGTCAAAGCATTTACTGCTTCTGGAAAATAATTGTCTTCGAAAAGGATATGCCATCAGCCGATAAGTGTGACGAATCATTTCTGATATTTAAGTTTTTCCATACTGAAAGGCTAAGAATGATTTCCGCTTTAGTCTATAATAAACCTGATCGGCCTCACTTATGGTAACTTGGAGTCATAGCGGCAGCTTGCAAAGTGGCCACGAATAAAGCAGTGGGCTCAAGCTCAGTAGGAAGCTCAGCTTTTACACTTGCTCGCAACTTGACCCACCAACCAGGGAGAAGATTGAATACCATGGTTTTTTGCACTATGGAGGCTTAGTTGGGCTAGTTGGTTTTCACTCAACTTGAATTGTCCTTTGCAGCTCAATATACATCTCGGACAGATGATGAGCACACACATGCAGCGCTGCTTTTTTATCTCTTTTCCCCTGTCTTTCAGCAAGTATGAGCTCACAGAGATGTATACACTCACCAACTACTATGCACCATTATGCTGCTTGTGGAAATATTTTATTAAACTGATAATCTATCTTGCCAGCTGCTATATGTAGCCGCTGCTTGTGTGATTGGCAGCTAGCCTACTTGAATTACATTTAGAAGAAAATGCTCTCTGGCTTCGTGACGTCATACAACAAGCAGGCGGTTTTGTGGCACAAAGAAAATTTGAGATGTTGGACAACCAATGGAAAACGATATGCCATATCGAAAATAGTCTATGCTCTTATTTTTTACGTGGACGTGCATAAGTGGTCATCATTACGCAATGAGTCCTTTTCGCGTCATTTGTTGCCTTGCATAACAACCTGGTGCTGTGTGCACGACAAAGACTGTTCACACCAATATTCGCTCAAGGTGCCCCATAAGCTGCTCAGTGCAGCTTTTTTGCCTGGTTTCCTCGCAACCTTGTTGCGCAATAAACTCAATTCAGTTCAATATACAGCTAATCACTATTTCAAAACGAAGCAACGAGAGATGGTTTAACGTTATAATCACGCACATTTTGTTGTTTCGAAAAAAGTCTTGTTTACACCTTTTGTATTGGTGTATTTTACAGCGAGCTGGGGCCCTTCAAGAAATTTTGATACATATACAATGAATGTAAACAGTGTATTACCCCCCTAACACCACAAATTATACATTTTTGAAGAAAAGGTTGAGAAGGTAATAAAAAGGTCACCAATGTAATATAACTATATCAATAATATTAATATTTACATGCTCCAGATATAGTATTCACACTATTAGCAAATAAGACAAATTTTAATACACGCATGCCTGAATATATGCAAGAAAGTGTGATACTTATAAAATAATATAACAGCAATCATTCCCTAAAAAAAAACGTGGTTGATCCCTCTGTCAAAGGAATCGGCATGTAGCGCAAAAGTAAAGCTTGCCTTTAAAGGGTTAATTAAATGCTTACTGTACATTGATTAAGGAGGGTTTGCCGAATGTATGTTTCGGTGTTTGGCAGCTATAGTTCCATTCAACGTAGATGTATCCTCGTTAACGCTTGGTACATCTGCATCTCGACTACTAACATCCATGATAAATTTATTAAACTATTGTGGTATTTGTAGATGTTAACCGCCAAAGCCTAATCAGACAGAGGCGTGATAGCAATATAGTAAGATTCCACGTTGCATATTGGACGTGGAAATCAGGCTAAGGGCGCCATTCCTCGGCCTATTAAGGTGTGATTGAAATTTAAATGTTTGAAATTTCATTTATATATATATATATATATATATATATATATATATATATATATATATATATATCTCCCGGCGGACGAGTGAAATAAGTTAGACCCCCCCCCCCTCCCCACTCACGAAGGAGTTGGTACGCCACTGTGCGCTATACCCATATAAATGATGAACCCCAACCAACTAGCCTGGCAACGCGCCTTAGCAAAGTGTTTTCGCTTGTAGAGTTGTTCAAGATATTTTACCACGTCACTTTTGAAGATAAAAGCTTTATATACCAGGTAAGTTTGATCAGTGACGACAGCCGACCCCGCCTTGTAAGACCGCTTTTTGAGCAGTTCCCGAGGCCCTGGGAGAGATGCAAAAGAGCAGAGTCAATGCGATGAGCCCTCGGTGAGGTTGGCGTTGGTTTGGTTTGTAAAAATCTGTCACTGGTTTGTGACAGTATGGCCGAGCTGTCTGAGCTCTCTTTGAGCTGACCGAAAACTGCAATTACCTTGCGGGACGTACACTGCCTAATCACACGGCAAATGGCAGTTTTCGAGGCGAGATAATCTCAACTAGGCAAATAATCTGTTTAAGCCAACGAAGCGGAAAAGGAAAGGGTGTTGAAAAGTATCCCAACTATCATAAATACCAGATTTATCAGTTCACAATTGTAGATTCTATGCATTAAAAACATTATTTCCTCTACGAAGTCGTTGCGACCGCTTTTTTACCATATTATTCTTTGCAGAAAGCAGGCATTACGTAATTTTTATATTCATGTTCCTTCTGGGGAAAAAAAAAGAAAAGTTTCAGGCAATTGCACTGCAAGATGCGTCTATTGAGTGGTATTCACATAGCCACTCTTCTAATTACAAGAGCTAACTGAATCTAATGTAATGAGATTATACTGCAAAAAGAGATTTTCATTTTGCTTTCTTGGCAAACTTCATTTGCATATCTGTGGGTACCTCCTCTGTTTCTCACTGTTTGTCCCATCTTGCCTTGCAATTTATATAAAATGAAATGGATTCTAAAAAAAAAAGGAAAGTTGACAGCCACCCACTTCCATAACCCTTCTGCCACCTTGCAGGATTGTGAAAAATGTATTTGCGAAATGGTTTCTAATGTAGGGCGTAGTAGCTTATTGCAAACTTTTCAATGTTTTTTTATTGTGTTTGCTGATGTCATCAAGCTCATAGGTGTCCTCTTCTTAAATGAGTTCTTCTATTCTGTTTACAGTGACAAAGCCGTCTTCGACAACAAGAAGGCTATCAGAGGGGGAATTCCTTTCGTTTTTCGTAAGTTCTAGTGTTTATATTTTTTTCCAGCAACTTGGTAGCTGCCTGACCTTGTTCCTACTGCATTTTTAAGAGAAAACCCTCTTTTTTTTTGGCCAAGAAACATTTTAGGAAATTCTTCGAAGTTTCTTTTCCAGGTAAAAGCCTTACATCTCTAGGTTTAACACACACGTGAGCTTTGCGAACGATCAAGTGATTGTGAAAGCTGCTTGTTATCCTTGTGGCACTCGCATCAGTAAAAAATTTTTTTTTATAAGCACAAACAAACATCACATGACCGATTGGGCTGCACTGTCACTTCGTATTCGTGATGTTCATGTAATAAAAAGAATTTTAAAAGGTAGCATTCACTGAATATAAAGGGCCCTGTAAAGTAGCTGCAACACATGACCTTTGCCTTCGAGTCTTTTTAGGTGAATGCATAGGGGACCCTCAAGTCTCCTTTTCTCTCTCCTTTTTTATTTTTGTACCTTGTTCTCTATACATCAAGACTTCCTCTCGTATTGTCTTCTCTTGTAACCATGACTGTAGTAGACATTCCACTGATCCATTTAAGTCAAAACTTGCATTTCATGTAAATTCTAGTCTAAGTGCATGCATTGATTACTTGTCGAAAACATGCAATATGCAGGATTACAAAAGGTCGAAGTCTTCATTGATTAACAGTATAGTTTTTTTTTACATACTACAGGGAAATTAGTTCAAGTTTAATAGGACGGGAAAAAAAAATGTCTGAATCTGAACCGGCCAAATTATGAGTTATGATCGAAAGTTTCAAGAAAACAGCAAACAAATTTATGTTACCTCAATGCACTTTCATTTTCTTTATTAGCTGAATCCTGTACTTAGGTACTCAGCATTGGAGCGGTTTACTCTGCAATTTCCGCCACTCACGACTTTGTTCACAATGGGATAGCGGCTCAAGACCCCTCCGTCTTAACTCGAAACACGCTAACCCAAAATTTAAAATGTTATCATTGTGACAATATGGTTCGTGCTGATGGCAATGCAAACTGTTCCGCCTTGTTTTGGTTGTTCGTGAATGACATTTTCACCCATTGCATCGCACGTTTGTGCTGCTTCAAGCACAATGCACTGCAAGAATTATCCAAATCAACTTGGTTGCTCCAAAACATGACTGAATTAACAAAATTTCAGTGTTTATCTGAGTTGGGCAGAGGCACTTGAAGGAGTATTCTTCAATACAAACATAAAAATGTGTGCACTGAAAGCCTAAAATACAGACACTTAGATGCATTGGTCTTTCATGTAACAGGATATTTCTGAAGTTCTTTTGCAAAATGACAAAAAATTGAATTCCAGAATGCAGAAAGAGGAATGCAGATACAAACATAGAAATACCAGAATACTTTGATTTAAGGTTCACTGATGCTTCAAAAAAAGATTTGTTAGGCACAAGACAATATTGTGATTACACTCAAACTTCATTCTAAAAAGTTGCATCTCACACAAAATTAAGTTTGCCATATCCAAAAATTTGTTTTAAAGGTTTATTCCTAATACTATAACTATTGCAAGACTATATATATGTTTAAGTTACTTTGTGATAATAGTTTGTTATATCTGTGCTTGTTATATTGAGGTTCGAGTGTAATGCTTCACTGTATTCAAATTTTCAAATCAAGCATATTGCTAGAATGGCCGCTGAAAGCCAGTGAAGAAAGAAAAAAGTATACATTTATTCTAGGCACAATATCTATATTGCTGAGATGGTTTTTGCACTTAAAGCAACAGCAGCTTCTCAAATAAGCTTTCATTTATGCAACTTTTTGGTTTCAACACGAGACTCATGAAATGACTTGCTGCGTGAAAAAAAATCGGAGTGGAGCACCTGCCTTGAAAGACATTCATATGTGGAGCATGGCAATTCTGCCTCTGCAATTCTGCATCGGGCCCTTTACTACATAAACCATTCTGTGCATGTGGGGAACTTTTTGTGACCTCCTACTGTATCGGGAACCAGCGGCGCACATTTGCTTGGCACAGCACAAAAGTCTTCCTTTACTTCTTTGAAACAGGCGAGCTCCTTTCTATAAAAAATGTATCAAAATACTTGTACAGTATCACTGTGTGATCGATACATCCTATGAGTATTTCACTACTGAGATAAATACATTTTCTGTGGAACTGTGGAACTTTTATGGTGTTCGACTGCCTGTTGTATAACCTGAACAACAAAGAACTTTTTCAGTGTTCATGATTCCTATTAAATAAGCTGCTGTCTCCCTAACCAAGATAATCCATATGTCTCATGTTAAAGGAAGTATATTTTTGATTTAATATAATTGTAAGCAAAACTTTTCTGTTCTTTTTTGGAAGAAATGATGAAGCCAGAGAAAATGTGTTATTTATTACATTTTTGACAGCATTTCTTGCACTTATACAGTCCAAGCAAAAGTATTTGGTATGTCATATTTCATGGAACACTTTTTAAGCAGTAGGGAAAGTCTCAAGAAATCATTTTTCGATAAAAAAAAATGATAAAAATGTTGAAGTTCGTCCTTCAAACGCACCCGACATTGCGGCATTACGCCATTTTGCCTCACTATACGTGCTTCAGGGGTGGAAGTGATGTGCCAGTTGCATGCTTCTGACCTACTGCGCTACTATAAACAGCAGTTTACTTATTTATTTATTTATTAGTGGAACCTACATCGCCCAAGTGGGCATTATTGTAGGGGGGTGAGGAAAAAAAAAGCAGAATTACAGCCTAACAAAGCGCACGTTTCGTCGTCGAAAACGGCATACATTTGCGCAGCAGCTCCTGCGGATTCACAACGAGCACACATCTAGTAGTGATGAACAAAAAGCTTCGGATGGAAGATCGACAACACACGAATCCAAATTATTCAATTCGCGAATAGTAAAAGAAAAAAAAGAATTTGCAAAGGCACCAGTCTGACAGCCGACCTCGCGGATTTTTTTTTTTTCTGTGTGATCATTTCTATGTGACACATAGTGTGAACTCATCATGTATGCTCTTGTTAATGGGGATTTCATCACAAAATATATAATGAAAAAACTTTATTAACAAAAATTTTCTTCGCTGCTCAAGATGCTTACATCCTAAGTTATTCTTAACGCATGTAACACTGGAGTTAAACTTCTAATTATTACTGACAAAGGGCGCCGGGCGGTTTTGTATGCGTTCAAGTTTGTAGATTAGAGTTTGACCTTGAGGATCCCACACTGTTCAGGCATATTCAAGGATAGGTCAGACATTTGTAACATGCAAAACCTCTTTAGGACTTTTTGGGGCAGACTTGAACTTGCGTTTAATAAAGTTTAACTCATCGTTGGCCTTGCCAATTACGTAACCTGTATGCTTATTCCAAGATAAACAGGCAGAAAAGGATGCACCAAGGTATTTAAAATGTTCAACTGCGTATGGAACGCCAAATTTAGCAGAGTCTTATCATAGACCCGGTAACACGCATCGGATACGGATACGGTTCGGTCACATTGCATTTCAGTTCATGCGTATTGCTCTGTAGCACCACGTGGACGGAATGCATGAATGTTGTTAAGGTAGGGTTTGTGTATAGGTCAACCTCATCATGCAACTCTTGTCACAGCATAGGGCGTTAGGGCGTACCAGCTGGGGGTGGGCAAAAGGTGTGCGAGCCCCCCCCCCCCCCCCACTGAGAAAAGTTTGGGGCTGAGCCCCCCCATTTTCAACAGTGGTCACTCTTGGCTGCAAGCTGGAGTAACAAACAAGTAAGGCGTAGTTTTAAATCACAACAATAATTACTCAATTATATTTCTACGGGAAAATGAAATTGTTACGAGGCTGTATAATCTTACAACATAGTGAAATTTTGCCACCATTGCCGCATTTATGATTTTTCTTGTAGGTTCTTGTTATATATATATATATATATATATATATATATATATAAACATACATACATACATACACATACACCAGCAGTCGAGTGAGGCAGACCTCTCCCCCCCACTCGCGAAACGATTGGTACGCCACTGTGTAACAGCAATGCTGTTAGTCAAACCTTGCCACACCGTTTCCGAGAAACCACTGAGCACAGCACACTCTCTGTGATCCAGACCATTCAACCACAAAAACTGAAAACACATAAAAATTGAAAATCAGTGTCACCGGTGAAGTGATGAATGCAACTGCAAGGAATTGTGATGTTGTAATGGTGATGCCACACATGTTCCTTTTTATTCTATTTTTGTTATCGCCCCCCATCACACATGTAATGCTGCCTTATGAAAACCACACTTGAATGACTGGGAACCATCAAGGTAATCTTGGAACCTTCCGATGACATTATGCGCACAACGCATATATTAGACTTTGTTCTGGAACCTACTTGGCCCTTAGCGTTAACACTAGAATATTCTATGCATGGATTGATGAATGGATGAATTGATATGGCTGTACCCTTCAGATCGGGCGGTGGCTAACAGCACGTAGCTCTAATACTTAATGAACAAAAACTAAATTTATCCTCTCCCTACTGTGGTGCTCAGAACGCCTCTGCTGTGTTAAAATAGCACAGAAATACGTAATATGCTTACTGCAGTTGAGAATGAAATGAATTCCCAGCCAAGCCCGGTTTCCAAAAAAGAAAAAAAAAAGTAAAATTCAACTCGGCTGCAGATCCTTCTCATTCATGTATAAATGCCAACATGCTTCACTGCTTAGCAAATTATCGAAGGCCGCCACTCAATGTTTGCTGCTATCAATTTACAGCATGTATTGCTTGAAGAGTAATGTCGGTTGTTTTCCAGGCACAGGTTCGGCCAAATAAAATATTCTGTCATGAAAACTGCGTCCGCTGCCTTCATCAATGTCACAGACGCCCCTCTCCCCTTCCTATGCAACGTAACTCTACAAAACGCCGTCATAAGAGAAAAAAGAACGGCCGCTCTAGGGAGAAATGCATGCTCATTTCGCACAATCTTCCTGTTTACAGGGCACCATGTAGAAGGGTGGTGGTGGAGGTATATTTATTTCTGCCAGAGGAAAAAAAATGTTAAAAAAAAAATGGAGGGGACCTCTACAGAGACTGGTTGCACTATTTCAGTGGAGATCAGCCTACGAGGCGTTCACGGAAGCTTGCCGAGGTAGCGCGCGCACGCCAGCGATCATGTCCGCATCGACTGCACCCTTAGAATCAAAATTCACAGCTGCTGCTCAAGCAGCCCCTCCTTCTCCCCCACTTCTTTTCATGCTCGTTCAAGATTGGTGGCGTGTTTCCCCGAGTGAAAATATTCTAACTGAGAACAACTGACGAGTTCAAATGATTTATGGTCAAATTCTTAGTGGGGACCGGCTGCCAACAGGTTTCAGGTGGAGTTCTCTGGCAACTGGTCCCCACTGGGAATTGGACCATGAGCTACTGGAACTAGTCCCTGCTAATACCCACTGGCTACTGGTCCCCACTGGTAATTAGACTACAGACCACTAAAACTGGTCTCAATTTTTTCCATTCGCCAGTGGACCCCTGCGTTGCATATAGCCGAAGAAGCTTGCCATTGAGACTGGACTCCATTTATTAGAAACTTCACAGATTATGCACAGGCGGTGAAGCATATAGATTGCTTTCTTGGCAATGCGCAGACGGTTGCAATTTGATATATACCATCTTAACAAAATATTGACACTTTTAGCAAAACTGTATTGACTACACATGAAATTCTGAAATTCTGTCAGAAATTGAAATTCAACATGCAACTAGTATTGACTTATCCATAGAAAATAATGCAGTGTGCCCTTCTGTAAAACTGACATTGCTCTTAATCAAAACAAAAGTACTATAGTCGCAATCACAGGTAGCTCCTGTTAGCAGAAACTGTGGCTCTTGATGCACACCTCCTAATATGTGACTACATTGATGAACATACCATTGTCAGATATTTTTATGAAGCAATCATAAGTACAGTCCTGTTTAATTGTGTCCTTCAATGTGGAATTGCAGCTTTCTATAGATCTCTCTATCATACAGTCAACGTTTATGAATGAAAAGGCTTACCTTTATATTATACATTGGTAAAAGGTACAGATACAGTGTAGTAGAGTTTATAGCCTTGTACTGCAATTATTAACACAATTAACTTGTGTCTCGTACAATTCCGAACTCTAATTTTCTCGAGAGTTCTCACAAAGATCACAGTTCAATAATTTAACACTATCTGTAGGGATCTCGTCTTGGTCTATTCAGATTTTTAAACTGTCGAGCTTATTTGCACGGCAAAAGAGAAAAAGAAAGAAAAGCATTGGGCAGGAAAGCCGAAGTTCACACACAGACAACAAGTTGGAAACATTTATTTGCTGAGCGAATGCGTGCCTTTTTCTAGTACTTCGGATAGAGCTACAAGCCTGCACAAGTATACGTTGTAGGGCATGCTGTTCAGCACAAGTATTTCGAGACACTCTTTTTTTATGACGCTCCAAAACAAATGGCAGCAAATTTACAGCAGCAACACATCACAGTGGTGTGTCTAAAGCAATAATTGTTTACGAGGCAACGTTCCATCATCTCCACGCTCAAAACACTCTGTGTATATTATATTATATTTACATCTCTACTTACTTAGAGCAGAATAGATTATTTAACTTCAAACGGCCGCATTGCGGACAGGCAGGCAGCATGGCATTCCGAACACGATGGATCCACACATCCGTCTTGTCACAGACAAAAACATTCATCCGATGATCACTTGAAGACTTCTAGAGATAAAACTGTTGAACACTAAACAAAATACCTAAATTATGCACGCCATCACTTTACCTTCCTCATCATCCAACATCACAACTGCACGACGCTTCTTTGCCTATCCGTGGCATGGTAGCTAGCCCTCGCCACATGTGCTGTACGAAACTACTCGTCACTGTATTAAAAACTTTCCTGCCTGTGTGCTTCTTTCATTCAACATTACAGAATCTGCACTTAAAATATCATTTCAGTCTGTTGTATAATTATGTCCGATTATACTTCACTCTTCTATTCAGTACTTGAGCGTAAGATTAGATATGCAACTACAGTGACAATTGCCGGCCATTCAGGTAGAACGTGAGAGGAAGTGGGAGAGAGTGGTAGATGTTTGTGATAAAGCCGTGTGTGGTGGTGTATGATGCACGTTGGCGTTAGTCTTTGCCGCTGTAAAGGATATCGGCAGTCTCGGCCGTTGTAGGTACTGGCTTGGCACTGTTATTTTTCTTTGTCATTCGGACATAATACCTGTGCAGCACACAAGGCTGTCAAGCAGGCATGCTTCCTGCGAGATAATTCAGCAATTATTATTATCATCATCATCAGCCTGACTACGTCCACTGCAGGACAAAGGCCTCTCCCATGTTCTGCCAGTTAACCCGGTCCTGTGCTTGCTGCTGCCAATTTATACCCGCCAACTTCTTAATCTCATCTTCCCACCTAACCTTCTGTCTCCCCCTAACCCGCTTCCCTTCTCTGGGAATCCAGTTAGTTACCCTTAATGACCAGCGGTTATCCTGTCTACGCGCTACATGCCCGGCCCATGTCCATTTCCTCTTCTTTATTTCAACTATGATATCCTTAACCCCCGTTTGTCCTCTAATGCACTCTGCTCTCTTCTTGTCTCTTAAGGTTACACCTACCATTTTTCTTTCCATTGCTCGCTGCGTCGTCCTCAATTTAAGCTGAACCCTCTTTGTAAGTCTCCAGGTTTCTGCTCCGTAGCTAAGTACCGACCGGCAAGATACAGCTGTTATATACCTTCCTCTTGAGGGATAGTGGCAATCTACCTGTCATAATTTGAGAGTGCTTGCCGAATGTGCTCCACCCCATCCTTATTCTTCTAGTTACTTCAATCTCGTGGTTAGGCTCAGCGGTTATTACCTGCCCTAAGTAGACATAGTCTTTTACAACTTCAAGTGCACTATTACCTATCTCAAAGCGCTGCTCCTTTCCGAGGTTGTTGTACATTACTTTCGTTTTCTGCAGATTAATTTTAAGACCCACCTTTCTGCTCTCCTTGTCTAACTCCGTAATCATGAGTTGCAATTCGTCCCCTGAGTTACTCAGCAATGCAATGTCATCGGCAAAGCGCAGGTTACTAAGGTATTCTCCATTAACTCTTATCCCTAACTCTTCCCATTCTAGGCTTCTGAAAACCTCCTGTAAGCATGCGGTAAATAGCATTGGGGAGATTGTGTCCCCCTGCCTTACACCCTTCTTGATTGGTATTCTGTTGCTTTCTTTATGAAGCACTAAGGTAGCAGTTGATCCCCTGTAGATTTCTTCCAGAATGTTTATATATACTTCATCTACGCCCTGATTCCGCAGTGTCTGCATGAGGGCTGATATTTCTACTGAATCAAACGCCTTCTCGTAATCTATGAAGGCTATGTATAGTGGTTGGTTATACTCTGAGCATTTCTCTATTACCTGATTGATAGTATGAATGTGGTCGATTGTTGAGTAGCCTGTTCGAAATCCTGCTTGTTCCTTTGGTTGATTGAATTCTAATGTTTTCTTTACTCTGTTAGCAATTACCTTTGTAAATAGCTTGTATACTACAGAGAGCAAGCTGATCGGCCTGTAATTCTTCAAGTCCTTGTCATCTCCTTTCTTATGTATTAAGATGATGTTAGCGTTCTTCCAAGACTCTGGTACCCTTCCCGTCAGGAGACACCTCGTAAACAGGGTGGCTAGTTTTTTTAACACAATCTTTCCTCCATCTTTCAGCAGATCTGATGTTACCTGATCCTCACCAGCAGCTTTGCCTCTTTGCATGCTCTCCAAAGCTTTTCTGACTTCTTCTATCATTACTGGTGGGGTGTCATCTGGGTTACTGCTAGTTCTTATAGTATTAAGGTCGTGGTTGTCTCGGCTACTGTACAGATCTCTGTAAAACTCCTCCGCTATTTTAACTATCCTATCCATATTGGTAGTTACTTTGCCTTCTTTGTCCCTTAGTGCATACATCCGACTTTTGCCTATCCCAAGTTTCCTCTTCACTGCTTTGACGCTTCTTCCGTTTTTCAGGAGCGTGTTCAATTCTCTCCATGTTATACCTTCTTACATCGCATACTTTACGTCTATTACCGTAATTACTCGAATCTAACGCGCACATTTTTTCCGGTTAAGCGAGTTCATAAATCGCAAAAAAATTACGGTCAATCTATTGCCATCGCAAATCCAAAATGGCCGCCCCCTACATGCGTCGGCATGGTGAGTCGGCTATTTCTGCCTATGTGTTCACCATGTGCGGCACTTCGTACGTGTGCTGAGGAGTTCGTCATCTAGTAGTGCATTAGCATCGACGACGTGGAAGGGCCGACTCCAAAAACTCGAGTGCACCACGATGCCGCTTTTAAAAGAAAAGTCATCGCGTGTGCAGAAACGGACGGAAATCGGGCCGCATCGCGGTCGTTCCCGAAACGTGCGTGCGGGACTGGCGGAAACAAAAGCAGAAGATTGTCGACAGCAAAGCTTCACGCAAAGTTTTCAGTGGACCACAGCAGGGTCGGTTTCCGCAAATTAAAGAGCTGCTCGGCGAGTATGTGCTTGAGGAGCGAGCGGCACAGCGGCCCGTGACGACAGAACTGCTCCAAGTGCGGGCTATGCAATTAGTCTTAGAAAAAGGTCTAATGCGGAGCCAGTTTAAAGCGAGCAGGTGCTGGCTAATCAACTATATGAAGAGACGAGGCTCTTCCCTCCGAAGGGGAACATGCATATGCGAAAACTTTTGCGGAGAAGTACGATGAAAAGCTTTACAGTTTTCAGAGGTTCGTCCTAAACTTGCGGCGCAACAACGGCTACCTGCTTGGGCAAATCTGGAATGCCGATCAGACGCCTCTTTACTTCGACATGCCTGCGAGAAGAAGGGGGCGAAGCAAGTTCGCGTGCTGACATCGGTCCACGGTAAAACTACAGTGACGGCAATGCTCTGTTACACGTCAGATGGGCACAAGCTTCGCCCGTACTTCATATTTAAATGGAAGACTAATTCCGAAAGGAATCGTTTTTTCGAGTGGTATGATTGTGCTGGCCACCGAAAAAAAAAAAAAAAAATGGGTGCGCGTTGCAATCGATGTCTTACGATTTTTTTTTTTCGCGGTGGAAATCGCGTGCGCGCTACAATCGAGGGCGCGGTAGAATCGAATAAATACGGTAATCAACTTCGAAAGCTCTGCCAGTTCTATTTTGTCTTTTGTACCTGACACTTTCATGATTTGACGCTTCTTAATTAGGTTCTTTGTTTCCTGGAAAAGCTTGCCAGTGTCCTGTCTAACTACCCTGCCTCCAACTTCCACTGCACACTCCGTAATGATACTCGTCAGATTATCATTCATTGTATCTTTGCTAAGGTTGGTTTCCTCACTAAGAGCCGAGTACCTGTTCTGCAGCGACACTCTGAACTCCTGTACTTTCCCTCTCAGTGCTAGCTCATTGATTGGCTTCTTGCGTATCAGTTTCTGTCGTTCTTTCTTCAAGTCTAGGCGAATTCGAGACCGCACCATTCTATGATCACTGCATCGTACCTTGCCAACCACTTCCACATCCTGCACGATTCCTGGGTGTGCAGTCATTATAATGTCTATCTATATTTATAAAGTCTATTTATAAAGTCTATTTACTAGAAACGCAATTATTATGGCCTGACGTTAATCGGGACCACTTCGCCCGTGTATTGTCACCGCGATAGATGTAAATATATTGGCAACAGCCTAATGCGATTAAATTTATTGAAGCTAAAACAAGTGTACGATTGAATGCTATGTGTTTGCACACTTGTGCAACTGAATATTCGGCCATAATATTATTTCAGTTAAGTTATTGAGGTTAAAAGAACGCACAGAAGAGGAAAAAAATAATATAGTAGACTTGCAAATCATAAGACACTCATTTTCTTATCGTCCTGTATGTCTTACTAGGCTGGTGTTCTGGTACACTTTCGTGTGTAGACAGAAAAAAGAAAGCAACTTAAGGATGAAGGCCATTTGTTCAAAGGGAACAATTCTACGTCATACACAATCAAGTTCAACTTTATTGTGTATGACGTTGAATTGTGGCCAGTACTGAAACAGTTTAACATTAATGACTCTCTGTCATCTGAGGTGTCAGTATACCATCCAAACCTTCGCTTATGTTTTTATTTTAGTTGCTGCCATATTATATATATGTATATACTATGAAGTAGAGGACAGGAAGAATTGAAACTTTTTATTTGTCCTACGTTTCAGCCAAGGACCGGCCTTCATCATAGAAAACATGATGCAAAAATGCACTCTTCTTAAGTATACAAGGAACCTCTACTCGTGAATCATCACTATCATACACTATCTACTGCAATGTGGCCAGTACCGTATTTTATGGAGTATAAGATGCAGTTTTTTTTAAATTTTTTTCCAGTGCAGTTTTTTACAGAGGTGTAACTTATTTATTTTTTTCGCCTTTCACTTTGGAACTGAATTTATTTGTTTTTATTCTTAAACTGCAGTAACGAACGTTAAGCCAGCAATTTAAGCCGGCGCATCAAGATTCAGGTTGCAAAACAGCGAGTGCGACTGGGAAAAAAAAAAGAAAAAGTTGGAATTGTGCTTTGCAGAAGTTACCAAATTTTAAGAAACAAATTTAGAAATAGCATATGTCACGATGCTTTTTATTACACTATATTATTATTATTATTATTGTTCTGCCTTTTTAGAGTGTTTTTTAGACCGTTTATTGTAGTCAAGAGCCGACAGCCAAAGTGCTGTCTGTTGCACTTGCGAGGCCATAGTAAGAAAAATCCACGTCGATGCCAAGGCTAGCCAAGCTGAGTCAAACCATCCTTAACCAGTGTGATTACGTGTTGTGAGCTGTGCTGCGGCAGTTGAGTCGCCCGAGTCGCCAACTCCGCTTTGTTCAGTTCATGTGCCCGGGTTCACCTTGCCGCCTTGGCAATATCGGAAAAGCTAGTCGTCAAAGTTCAAGTTGGCAGCAGTTCAGTTCGCGATTAAAAAGGGTAACCGTGCTGCTTGATGACACTTTGGTGTGAGTGAAAAGATGGTGCGGGATTGGCGTCGGAGTCTGAGGACAAGGTTAGGGCTAGGAGAAGCTCGAAGAAAGCTGACCGAAGTTTGAAAGCCCGATGGCCGGAACTTGAGGCCCGTCTGCACACTTGGGTACTGGAACAACGTGCAGAAGGCAGGAGACTGTCTACTGTGCAGTTGCGCCTCAATGCGCGCACGTGGGCGAAGGAGATGGGAGTTGTTCGTTTGGTCAGTGGTCTTTTTTAGTGCTTCAGATTTATGAGGTGCAACTGTTCGAGCATCAGAGCCTGCACAACACTTTTTGAGAGCTGCCCAAAGACTTCGCTGAAAACCTGGAGAAGTTCGAAGCATTTGTGAAGAAGCAGGTGGACGAAAGCGAGATATCGGAAGATCACATAGTCAATATAGACGAAATTTCTTTGACGTTTGACATTCAGATGGGACGAACTGTTAGACAGAAGAGTGAGAAGTCGGTGCTGCTGCGAACAACTGGGCAGGAGAAATCACATTTTACGGTCGTCCTTGCTTGATGCGCTAACGGAACCGAACTGCCACCAATGCTTATATTTAAGCGGAAGACACTGTTGAACGACAGCTTCCCATCTGGCGTAATCATCCAGGCAATTGAAAAGGGATGGATGAAAGCATTATGTCAGTTTCGCTTGAAAAGTGTTTTGTCAAATGATCAGACGGCTTCTTCCATGTGAAGAAAGGCCTGCTCGTTATGGACAGCATGTGTGCACATATTACCGACGCAACCCTTAAAAGGGTGACGGCTGTCAACTGCATGGCTGCAGTCATACCAGGCAGTATGACAAAGCTTCTGTAACCTTTGGATATCTCTGTCGACCACAGCTTCAAAGCTGTACTGTGCCGTTTGTGGGAAAGCTGGATGACCGACGACGACCACAGCTTTACGGCCATTGGGCTCATGAGACATACAACATTTGGCGAAGTGGCCAAGTGGGTCGATGAAGCATGGGATACGGTGTCTGTGTTCACAATAGCTGCAGGCTTTCAAAAAGCTGGCCTTGTTGCGTCTGCATCTGCCGGTAATTATGACAGCAGCGACTCGGAAGATGACAAAGATGTCCCTGCTGTGAACTGCATGGCTGCAGTCATACCAGGCAGTATGACAAAGCTTCTGTAACCTTTGGATATCTCTGTCGACCACAGCTTCAAAGCTGTACTGTGCCGTTTGTGGGAAAGCTGGATGACCGACGACGACCACAGCTTTACGGCCATTGGGCTCATGAGACATGCAACATTTGGCGAAGTGGCCAAGTGGGTCGATGAAGCATGGGATACGGTGTCTGTGTTCACAATAGCTGCAGGCTTTCAAAAAGCTGGCCTTGTTGCGTCTGCGTCTGCCAGTAATTATGACAGCAGCGACTCGGAAGATGACAAAGATGTCCCTGCAAGCCTACTCAGCAAATTGGCAGAACTTTTTAACAGCGCTTCTGGGGACGAGGCATTTGACGGTTTTTAGATAACGCACAGTGAAGAATAAATTTTTTTTTCTGCTTACATGGACTCGATCGTTGTATTTTTGCCGTAACCTGTGGCACTTTTACTGACGGGTTAGGGGTAAGTGCAATGAGTAAGTACAATGCGTCTAAACCTAAGCGCATGCTGAATTATGCTCAGTTGAGCTGATCACTAAGAAAAGAGGTGCGACTGGTAAATTGCCACGTTCCATTTCACAAGTTCTTGTTATCGTTCCGAAACACCACACGATTCTCGGCGCAAACCGCGCCTGCAGGTTTCGAGAAGGTTCCGGACTGTAGTAGATCATTTCGATAAGATCACGCCCACTGTGCGAACGATACAGATTGTTCTGGAACCTACGCCACCGCCAGCGATAACGCTAGAACATTCGACGGCAAGGGTATAAATGCCGACGCGCTTCGCCGCTTGTCAGTTGTTGATCGAAGGCCGACGCTGCGTTCGCCGCTATCAGTCCGAGACTGCTATCTGTGCAAGACTGCTGCTGTAATTAGACTTTCCCTTTACCGGGCACAGGTTCGCCCAAATAAACAGTTAAATTCCAACACGAGGTTTCCTGTCTTTGGCCACGTCACGACCCCGTGACATCTGGTGGAGGTGCTGCTTCGTTCATGTACCGGACGCCCCCGTCAAGCCGTGAACCCAGCCCCCATCGCGGAGAAGACACCGACGCCAACCAAGAGCAGCGAACGAGCCGCCGACAGCAAGGTCTCCCACCGGAGTACGGCCTTCTACGAGACAAGGCAAGGATCCTTCTACAAGACAAGGATCCGAGCGATCGTGTGGGAAGAGCTGCGCAAACTGATGCCTTCGGCGCAGCCTCAAGAGGATTCGATCGCCGACATTGTGCGAGAAGAAGTCCGGCAATCAGCTTCGAATTCCCGAAACACCGCCGCCCGAGCCAGAAACTATGAGCTACGCCGCTGCAGTGCGCCACAACGCTCCTCCTCGTCCACGCCAAAACGCCGCCCCGTCACACTTCTGTCGCCAGACGCCACCGCCGCCGCCAACCCAACCGACGTCCTACCGTTCCCCAGCGGGCCAGCGCAGTGCACCGAGGAAAACGGACGTTTGGCGTGCACCTGACAACCGCCCGCTCTGCTACCACTGCGGTGAGGCCGGGAACACATACCGCCGTTGCCAGTACCGACAGATGGGACTACGTGGCTTCGCCGTCAATGCACCGCGTCCGCAGCCAGGAGATCGGCCACGTGACATCGCTGACTACCTGGCAGGAACTCAATGGACACCACGAAGTCCTTCCCGTTCGCCGTCGCCCAGCCACCGCATGTCATCGCACCCCCGGCAGTACTCTGGCCCAACGCGGGGCCGGTCTCCTAGCCCGTATCCGGGAAACTAAGGGCAGCAACCGATGGATGTGCGGTTGCTGTGCAACGAACTACCGAAGATCCTCCGACGACGACGCCGACGCGACGGAGCTTTTTGAACACAACACCAACCAGGCAAAACCCTGAAGGCAAAAGCTCACTTACCGAAGGTGGCCGGACGACGCAACATGGAAGCAGCGCAACAAGCCGACGCAGCCGTGACCCGACGCCACGCCCTAACTGTAATGTGAGACGGCGAACTAGCGACCTCGACGTTCTTATCAACGGCCACAGTGTGACTGCTCTCGTCGATACTGGAGCCGACTATTCTGTCATCAGTGGGTCGTTCGCCGCAAAGTTAAAGAAAGCTAGGACAGCTTGTAAAGGCCCTGAAATCCGCACAGCCGGAGGTCATCTCGTAACGCCTGCAGAAATCTGCACAGCGAGAGTCACCATTAACGGCCGTATTTATCCTACAGACTTCGTAGTCCTACAGCGTTGCTCGAGAGATGACATCCTTGGAATGGACTTCTTATGCCTCCATGGTGCTGTCATCAACCTAAAAACAAAGTCAATAACGTTATCCACAGAAGAAGCACTACCGCAGCGCACGCCGTCAGGAAACCATGCCTTGAATGTGCTGGAAGAACAAGTCACCATTCCGCCTCGCTCAAGCGTCATTATTTTAGTCGGCGCTCCTACATCACCTGACTTGGAAGGCGTCGTTGAAGGCAGTCAGCATCTGTTGGTCACCCGAAATATTTGCGTCGCAAGAGGAATTGCAGAGCTGCGGGGAGGCAAAGCAACGGTTATGCTCACGAATTTCAGCAATGAGTACAAACATGTGAACAAAGGAACAACAGTCGCATACATCGAAGAAATTGTCGAAGCCACCAGTGCTTTCGCCCTCGCCGATTCTGCAGAACCTGCTCAGAGGAACCAAGCCCCTCCCATAGCTTTCGACGTCAATCCCAGATTTCCGAACGATAAGCAAGAACAGCTCAAGGCCCTGCTCCTGCAATACGAAGATTGCTTTTCATCGTCATCAAAAATTCGGCAGACCCCAATCACGAAACATCGAATCATAACCGAAGAAAATGCCAGACCACTCCGTCAGAGTCCGTACAGGGTTTCGACGCGAGAACGTGAGGCAATGAAGAGACAAGTTGATGAAATGCTGCGAGATGACATTATCCAGCCGTCCAAGAGTCCGTGGGCTTCCCCCGTGGTGTTAGTGAAGAAAAAGGATGGGACCCTACGTTTCTGCGTCGATTATCGCCGCCTGAACAAAATCACAAGAAAGGACGTGTATCTTCTCCCACGAATAGACGACGCACTTGATCGGCTCCATAACGCCAAATTCTTCTCGTCAATGGACCTCAAGACTGGCTATTGGCAAATCGAAGTCGACGAACGAGACCGAGAGAAGACGGCGTTTATAACACCGGACGGCCTCTTCGAGTTTAAGGTGATGCCCTTCGGCCTTTGCTCAGCGCCTGCAACTTTTCAACGCGTTATGGATACAGTACTGGCAGGATTGAAGTGGCAGACTTGCCTTGTGTACTTGGACGACGTCGTCGTGTTTTCCTCGAGTTTCGACGAGCATCTTCGGCGCCTTGAAGCTGTACTTCAAGCCATCAAGACGTCCGGACTCACACTGAAGCCAGAAAAGTGCAGATTTGCGTATGAGGAGCTCTTGTTTTTGGGGCACGTTATCAGCAAATCTGGAGTTCGTCCCGATCCACGGAAAACAGCTGCCATCGCCGACTTCCCGCCACCCACTGACAAGAAGCCGTGCGCCGATTTCTGGGCCTGTGCGCCTATTATAGGCGCTTCGTGAAAAACTTCGCCCGCATCGCCGATCCTCTCACTAACCTTACCAAGGCCGACTCGGAGTTCAAGTGGGAAACGCCACAGGAACAGGCTTTCCAGGAGCTTAAACATCGCCTCCAGACGCCTCCGTTACTTGCCCATATCGACGAATTCGCCGAGACAGAAGTACATACTGACGCAAGCAGCGTAGGTCTTGGCGCCGTTCTTGTGCAGAGGGCTGACGGATTTGAAAGGGTTATTAGTTACGCCAGCCTATCGCTATCCAAAGCAGAAGCAAATTATTCCACAACAGAAAAGGAGTGCCTCGCCATCATCTGGGCTACGTCGAAATTTCGCCCCTACCTCTACGGCCGGCCCTTCAAAGTTGTGAGCGACCACCACGCCTTGTGTTGGCTAGCTACCTTGAAGGACCCTTCAGATCGCCTCGCACGATGGAGCCTGAGACTTCAAGAATATGACATTACTGTCATTTACAAGTCCGGCAAAAAACACTCCGACGCTGACTGTCTCTCTCGTGTGCCTGTCGACCAACCGCTACCCGAGGACTCGGATGACGACTACTTCTTGGGAACGATAACTACCGACGACTTCGCTGAACGACAGCGGGCCGACCCGGAACTTAAAGCCCTAATAGAATACTTCGAAGGCAGGGCCGCCAAAGTCCCGAAGGTATTCAAGCGCGCACTTGCGTCGTTCTTTCTACGAAACGGTCTTCTACAAAAGAAAAACTTTTCACCGCTTCGAGCTAAGTACCTCCTTGTGGTGCCTTCAGCTCTGCGACCAGAACTCCTGCAGGCCCTGCACGACGATCCGACGGCAGGGCACCTCGGTGTTTCCCGCACGCTCGCGAGGATACAAGAAAGGTACTACTGGCCACGTCTTACCACCGACGTCACTCGTTATGTGAGGACATGCCGGGACTGTCAGCGACGCAAGACATCGCCGACAAGGCCAGCGGGACTTCTGCAGCCAATTAATCCACCTTGCCGACCTTTCCAGCAGATTGGTATGGACCTACTGGGGCCGTTCCCGACGTCGGCTTTCGGGAACAAGTGGATCGTGGTAGCTACCGACTACCTCACCCGCTACGCCGAGACAAAAGCCCTGCCAAAAGGCAGTGCATCCGAGGTAGCGAAGTTCTTCGTCGAAAATATCGTCCTACGTCACGGCGCCCCGGAGGTCCTTATCACCGACAGAGGAACGGCATTCACTGCCGACTTAACTCAAGCGATCTTGGCATACAGCCAAACAAACCACCGCCGGACGACAGCGTACCACCCACAGACCAACGGCCTCACCGAGCGGCTTAACAAGACGATCGCCGACATGCTGTCAATGTACGTCGATGTCGAACACAAGACGTGGGACGCCATTCTTCCGTATGTGACCTTCGTATACAACACGGCGGTGCAGGAGACGACGCAGATATCTCCATACAAATTGGTCTACGGAAGGAGCCCGGCAACGACGCTCGATGCCATGTTACCCAACGTCACCGACGAAGAAAACCTCGATGTGAGCGAGTACCTTCAACGCGCCGAAGAAGCCCGACAACTTGCGCGTCTCCGTATCAAGAATCAACAGACGACCGACAGCCACCGTTACAACCTTCGACGACGCTTCGTGGAATACCAGCCCGGTGAACGTGTTTGGGTGTGGACGCCGATACGCCGACGTGGACTAAGTGAAAAGCTTCTGCGACGGTACTTCGGACCGTACAAGGTGGTTCGACGTCTCGGCCCACTTGATTACGAGGTTGTCCCCGACGGCATCACGAACTCTCAACGACGCCGATCGCGACCTGAAGTAGTTCATGTCGCGCGCCTCAAGCCTTTTCATGCACGTTAACAAACTGAAACAGTGTTTTTTGTATTATTGTTGTATTGTAATTTATTCATTGTACTTTCTTGCATTATTATTGTACCTTTATCTTTAGTTAAAGCATCGGGACGATGCCTTTTTTCAGAGGGGGGCAATGCCACGTTCCATTTCACAAGTTCTTGTTATCGTTCCGAAACACCACACGATTGTCGGCGCAAACCGCGCCTGCAGGTTTCGAGAAGGTTCCGGACTGTAGTAGATCATTTCGATAAGATCACGCCCACTGTGCGAACGATACAGATTGTTCTGGAACCTACGACACTGCCAGCGATAACGCTAGAACATTCGACGGCAAGGGTATAAATGCCGACGCGCTTCGCCGCTTGTCAGTTGTTGATCGAAGGCCGACGCTGCGTTCGCCGCTATCAGTCCGAGACTGCTATCTGTGCAAGACTGCTGCTGTAATTAGACTTTCCCTTTACCGGGCACAGGTTCGTCCAAATAAACAGTTAAATTCCAACACGAGGTTTCCTGTCTTTGGCCACGTCACGACCCCGTGACAATATGAATTTTTTTCGTGAAAACATGTGAAAATAGTGGGATGCGTCTTATACAAAGGTGTGGCTTATAATTCGGAAGATATGGTAATGAACGGGGACTAGAGCATGTCACTGCAAAGCTAAGATAATATATAAATGGTGGTTTCATGAAGTAGATCATATAAATAGCACTTAGGCAACCACGGCAAAATCGGCAAATGGGAAATCATTATACAACCAAGCGTATATGGCAAATCACACATAAAAATAAAATTTAGCAAAACGATCAAATGGAACAAGATGTGTGACTAACAATTTCGTGGGCCACAGAATTGATAACACAAAGTAAAGAAAACAAAAGCAATGCACCAAAAACGTGTAGTGAAAATCTGCGTGTACAGAAATTATTCTTAGACTGTAGTGATGCTAGAACTTAGTTCTGTGCCGAAATAAACATCAGTTTGCCTGGATTTTCACTTATGCCAAATAAGACAGTGTTGAACTTGTGTATGAGGAATGACTCATACATTTCCCTAGCATGGTGTGAAGGGAAACCAGATTCCAGTTTAGTAGCTGTTAGATTATCGAAGGAGTGATCAGGAATAATAACATGCCTAGACAAAGGTAGATTGGGTAGGCCTATGGAATGCGACTTATGGTTACTAAAACACAATCTAATGGGGTTTTTCGTTTATCTGATGTATTGCCGTTTTCACTCAGATCATTAAAGTATGTACACAATGTTGCTTGTGGCACAGTCAAAATCCCCTTTTATATTTAGATAAAAGTTTGATGGTGTGCTCTTATCAGATGCCTTCGCCATGTGGTTACAAACCTTGCAATGGGGATTGTTGTAGGGATGACAACCAGAATAACTTGGAGGAGAAATTTTTGATGATGCCAATAAGTCTCGTGAGTTCCTCAATCTGAAATATACCACACTAGGGCGATCAGGAAAGATGTTTTTAAGGTGATCACTCTGTAATAGTCTGTTGTGATGCTTTTGAAAAATGCGTTGATGCTTGGTGCACATGCGGATTGTGTCAAAACCAGGTTATTCTTCTTTTGTATAAAAAGTTTCTTGCTGTCAATGTCGTCAGCTTGTTTAATAGCATCGTTATCAATTTGTGGTGGACATTTTTGTTTCTGTTGAGCCTCCTGAAGTTTGGTGAGTTGTCTGTTAAATCTGAATCTGTTGAACATATTTTCTTAAAACGTAGTGCTTTATCATATGGGATTGCTGTTTTGCAGTGCTTTGTATGGAAACTATCAAAATGCAGGTAGGATTGCCTATCCGTGGGTTTCCTAAAGAGTTTTGTCGTCAGTTGATTATTATGTGTGATAATCAACTGACGACATATGATAACTGTGACATCGAGAAAGTTGATTGATGTGCTGGAGTATGATTCTGAAAAACACATGGCTGGATAAGCATTGTTCAAGTCTGCAATGAATGACAAAAGTTCTGTCTTCCCGTGCGGCCAGATCACGAACACATCGCCAATATAACACCTATAATAAAATGGTTTCAGTATGCATGTGTCTAAGAATTTATCTTCAAGCTGGCTTATAAAGACTCTTGTGTAGCTTGCTTCTATTTTTGTACCCATATATACCGCTAACCTGTACATAATGCACGCCATCAAAATCAAAATTGTTCAACATTAGGATTAGTTCTAGTAACAGCGCTAGTGTAGTGTTGTTCACCATATTGCTATAAACATTGTCCTCATATATACTTCCAATACTGCTTGAATGCCATCCATATGCCGGATGTTCGTATATGAAGCCACATCTAGTGTCGCAAATAAAAAACCAGGTGGTACGTTGAAGTCAGTAATGTCGTGGAAGAAATGGTTTGTATCTTTCAGGTATGAGTTCAAGCAGAGGAGTTCGGGCTAGTTGGTATGACATGGCGGTTGTTATAGTGCGAACTCGGAACGACGACAAATGGACTAGAGTGCTCCTCTTCGTCTTGTCCCTTTGTGGTCGTTCCGAGCAAGCGCTGTAACAATGGAATGAGTTGAACGTGGGTGGGATATTCTTAGATAGATTATTGATGAAGCGAGACATTGGTTCAATGACTGTTTTAATAGCGGACACAATAGGTCGACCAGAGTTATTTGCTTTGTGCAATTTTGGAAGGATATAAAATCGCCTCAGAATCGGGCTAAGGGGCATTAATGGCCGCATAGCTCCCTCGCTGATTTTGTCATCCTTGACAAGGTACTTTGTCGTATTGGAAACAGTTTCCTTGAACCTCTCCGTGGGATCGTCATCAAGGCACTTATAGAAATAATTGTCATTTAACTGTCTTTGAAACTCTGCAGTAGATATAAATATAATCATTATTACTGCAGTTCTATCTTTATCAGCTGGCTTGATAATTTTGCTTTTTTTTTGCAATCCTGTAGCTTTTGGAGGGCTTCTTTTTCAGGAATGGACAGATTACATTTAACTAGTTCATTTTTTGTAGGCCTCTATAGTGTCGACTTCTACTGTTGAGATCAAGAAACTTGTCACATTGTGTTGGAGGCGTTAATTGCTCCTGGTAAATGCGTGTTTGAATAAGAGGACCGTTTATGAAAGAATTTTCTAGGTGTAGGTATCATGCAAGACTATCTAGGTCCTTCACCACTTAGAACTCGTTATAGTCACCAGTGGCTGGACAAAAGTTCAAACCTTGAGCAAGGACTCCTAATTCAGGCTCTGAAAGAATGACCTAAGAAATATTGACAGTGTTAGTGGACTGATGTAATTCTGTATTATCAGAACCAGGAATTTCTTTACCAGCATCTCAGAGAATATTTTATGCCGAAGCAACTTCTTAGTCTTTTTGACTGGATTTCAGCGTATTTACTTTGTTGGTATTCATTGAGAGCCTTGATCTTTGGAGTACTCATGGGATGCGAGGTGAATAATTGTTGCTCAGTCTAATTAATGCTGTGGACGATATTTTGTATTGGTCAATAATGACACGTGTTAGGTATACGAAGCATATGTTAAGATTGCATTCCACCCGTGTGCTCAGATTTGGGTGCACGTTAAAGAACCCGAGGTGGTCGAAATTTCCGGATCCCTCCACTACGGCGTCTCTCATAATCATATAGTGGTTTTGGGACGTTAAACCCCACATATCAATCAAGATTGCATTCCACTTGTCGCTGTTGTGGTGCGATATTGTAGAAGTGGCTGGTTTCAATGAAAGTCGAATCCCCTTAAGTACCATCGAAGCAGTTCCATAAGTACCAAGTGTGGACACATGGAGATCATGGCAGATTCATTTTTTAATAACTTTCCTGATTTTACAAAAACCCAAATAGTTTGATACATAGGCTGTGAATTGGAATGCTAGCCATTTATTAGAGACTTTGCCAGAATTGGCACTTCTAAGTTTGTATGGGTGCGAAGCAGGAAGAGTCTCAGACCTTTTTGCCGTGGCTGTGTCTGGAGTCTCGAAGCGGCGTTTTGGAGAGTCTGAAGCTTTCTCGTTCAGCACCTGCTGGAAGAGTCACTGATGGGTTGGTCATGTGCGGAAGACGACCTGGTGGCGTGCGTTTAGTTCGTGGGACTGTTCCACTGCCCAGTGAAGGAGGTCCCACTCGATTATTGGTTTAGCGATGCTTGCTTCGGAGATGCACTGAGATGTCGGCTGCCTGAGGCTTCACTTAATGATTGGTTCAGGGATGACGGCACTCACTCGAGGAACTTTTGCTTCCAGGAGCGGCTGGTTGCATGGTCAAGCCATGAGCAAGACACGACGTCGCCCGTGTGACGAAGCAGCGTTGTCGGATGTGGCTCACCATCAATGCAATGCCCTCATAGCTGGGACGCAGGCCGTCAGCTACGAGGACATGCACAGATGAGAAGTACTCGAAACCATAGTCCAGAAAAAAAAACACAAGGCGAGAGTGGCAGTAAATATCTCGCAGGTGGCGGTTCAAATTACATGCATCCCGGTTGCAGTCTTGTACAATCACTGTGTAGCGGCTGCTGCTGCGACGATTCGTACATCGGGGAAGGACCAAGCTTGCATGTAACAAGTGTATCTCCGGACGTTGCGAAGCAATGAAGTTCAGCAGATCTCTGTATTTGTGAAACGACACACGACCAGTGTTGCGGGTGAAGTCATTAGTTTCATTGCTGAGGATAAGGGTGTTTGTTGACGGTGGCACGAAGTCCAGTTTGTACGTACATCGTCGATGTTGGCACCGCACTGTGTTGTGAAGGCGGGTGTGTCTTCTCGAGTAAAGTTGAAGCGCCGGGAAAGGTACCTTGTTTGGGAGTCTCCTACAACGGCAGTGTGTGGCGTCAGCAGTGCTTGCTGCTGCCGCTGACTCACAGCACCAAGGTGTGGCAAGTTACAAATGGATGACAGCGGCTGATGACGTCGCAGAAATCCTGCCGCTTTATGTCAGAGTTGCATGTACAGACTGTGTTGCAATCTGAGGCTGCTTAGTGGGCCCAATAAAGAGATAAAGATGCCATAGACTTGCTTCCACTGTTGTGGCATTATAGCTCCTCAAGGCTATTCGCTCACGGTACTTACAGGAAAGTGTACAAACACACTTGAAAAGTGCTTTAAATATGACCTTATGGGGAGAAGTACAGCTAGAATGCCAATATTTCATCTTTCAGGCAGTCTTAATTGTATGCGACGAAGATTTGAAGGCAAAGCTGTTGTACTAATGTAAAATTTGTGCCATCAAGAAGGGAGTCCTGTAAGTCCATGGGCTATCTCGCCATGTAAATTACTTGATTTGGTCAGTACAATGTCATTCCTGCGAGAACAGTGTAGGCTGAAGTGGGCTGCAATGATTGAAACTTCTGTATGTCTTTAGCAACCTTGTTTGAGTATGCCTTTCTGTTAAAAACTGTGCTTCTTGGCACCCAAATGCACAGGATCTTTATGACGTTGCCGTCTCCCCATGTGGAGCGCTAAGCAGGTGTCATAATTTTGTCCCTGTAGGGCCTCTGAAAGATTGCCCTTGTTGCCATGCACTTTATAGTCCCTAGGACACCGTTGCACGCACCCTTTCTATTGGAATTAGTGAAAAAGTTCCAAGCAGCAGAAATTTCAGTGTCATGTTTGCGGCGACAGAGGTTGACAATGTTGTTTCAGTCTTTATATTGAGATGGTGCCCTGTCTGAAAAGTAATGAATCTTTATAATATTAAAGCACATCATTCTTCAATTTGCTTAGTAGGTACTTGTGCATAGAAAACATTCACAGCAGAAGTGTCATGCTTCTAGGCAGTCGGAAATTACAGCACATGATTTCACAGAAAGCTCCACAAGAGTGCTTCCTTGTGGTTAAAAATAAACCACGAAGGAGTGCATTGTTGCTTTAGTGTTCACCAAGTGATCAGCCCACACAGTCAGCTACGAAGTTATAGTTCTTAGCGAGGTTCATCAGAATGATCGCTTCGTATTCTGGTAAGCCATGCTTGAGCTCGTGCTAGCATCATGCTTCGTCGTTGCTGATGTAGTGATGCATCGTTATCTACTCCAGCGTTTACGAAACCCATCGCATAACTCCTCCACGGTGAACACATTTATTTCAAGCAAACACCATCTTGCTTTCGCTCAAAGTTGCACTTGCAATGATCCCACACCTTCTTTAGTGAAAGTTGCTGAACTCTACAGAAACCCTTCAGTGCTGGGTGTTCCTGAGCAGCTATCACACATAATGAATACACAATTTTCATTATAGAGTGCACCCACTGCAGTGGTGTATGTGCAGTGTGTTGTTTCAAGCCAAGAGCATGGAGAAAGAGCTTGAGAATGCTCAATGCAGTGTGCATTTTGCTTTTTCCTGTTTAAATGCAGTACACAGGCCTCAAATTTGCAAATGTAGAGGCTAGAATTTTTTTTTCTATCACAGTGTACTTTCTTTAGGTTAAGCTGGAGAAATGCTTCAGTCACCGGATGGCCCATTTTTCTTTGTTTTGCACAGTGGACCAGGGTCTGACCTCGGCTTCTGCACGTCATGCACTTGTCATTCTGAAGGACCAAAACATTTATCAATTTTTTTCTGTACTATAAATCTTGTGCCAATGTCAAGATTTGTAAGTTCTTCTGCTTATTGTATTCTTCAGCAAACTGGTTTTAACTCTTTCATTAAAGATACATAGTAATTTATTTCAAAATGCTCCTATCTCTGCTCCACAAAAGTTGATGGCTCAGGCATACCAAGATACAAGCGCATTATTTTCTCTACATTCTTCTGGAGGCTGGAGACCTTTCTTTTTAACGTAGGGCACTGTTCGGTTACATTGTTTTTTGCAAACAAGAGAGCTCTCTCCCATGGCATTGAGTGCTTCATTAATATCTTCCACAGCTTTAGCTGCTGAGTTATTCGAGACTTTCAGACTCTGCTGTACACATCAGTTTATGGGCACAAGGACTGCATAGTGCTTCTACTCTTGAATCGATAGCATTAAAAACTTCAGCTCTGGCAGAGTCGTTCCCCTGGTACAAGACATACAGAGAGATGTAGTTTCTCAACCGCTGAGCTGATGATTGATAAACCACAGCAGTTTTTTGTATGCTCTAAAGATGGGTTAGGGCACCATCGGCAAGCTAGCTTTGATAGTTACATCTTTGTGTACATCTGGTAGGAGTAGGCGCTGATTGTACGGACATCAGTGGTATTTCTTGAACGAAGCATGATGAGTTGACTACAGACTAGTCAGATATTGCAACTCTCGGAAGCAGGGCTTCTTGGTCTGTGTTGTTTTATGGCAACCTTTTGGGCCCAGAAAGCATGGTGGTAATTCTCGAAGGCAAAAAGAACGATAAGCTTCGCTTACATTCCAGATAGCTGTGTCTGTTACTGGTGTTCTGAAAACAACCATTAACCATCATGAAACATATACCACATATTAGCGATATTCATTCATCAAGAAAACGTAGGATGAAATATTTATTACTACTATCTTTTTTTCTAATAATTTATATCATCCTATGATTGGTGCACCGAGTGCCAATATAGTTTGATACAATCATCTGGGCGCACAAAATGAGTATGCGAGCGCACTTATGTGCTCGGAGAGAGTGAGTGTATCCTGACCCATCAATGCAGACTAGACTTCCTCTTCGTAGCCCACCGAAATCAATAACCTTCCATGTCCTCTTCCATTTTGTAGTCACCCGCCTATATAACAACAAAGACTAGACTATGGCGTTGGCAGTTTTTATGGAGATGAGCACGAATATATATGGTTTTTACAGGAAATATTACAATGTGACATATGGCAAGTCGGTGCACAGAGTGGTATGTGCGCATTTGCATTCTCGGACAGTATCCTAGAACATGTATGTCCATCGGACAATAGTGGTAGAAAGTCACAGATTTGTACATATAAATGCTTCACACTTCTCTGTGCTTATGCTTCACGGCAACATTCCTCCTTATGGGTATCGGTCATTATGGTTGTGGTCAAGATTCAGATAGTCTAAGGAGAGAAGTCCGCGCTCCTGATATCTTCTGGTACAGCGACCAGGATAACTCTAATAAACTGTATTATGTAGATTTTAAAATTGTACTGGATGTGCATACATTAAAAAGACTTTTCCCAAAGTATTTTAAAAAAACAAGACACCAGTACATTTTATAAACCTTTACAAAGACTTACTTTAACTGTGATCATATCCAGGGGACTTTATCATGCTTAAAAAGTGTCAAAAACATCATTTTTTCTTCTACTTGCCACGTCTGATTATTCCAATGCTTCTGTCTTGTTCTTCTGCATATAACTTTAATAGTAGTTCTGATTGTGTGTCCTGTTGCATGTGTGTTGCACTGCACATTGGGCAAGAATTTACATTGCCTAAATGCAAGTGCATTGTGTTTTCCCTATATGTAGCTAATTTTGGACCATGGAGCCTGGGGCCTCAGCACGGCTTTGCAAGAATTTCCAGATGGAATGTTCACAAGGAACCACATGCGGTAACGTCACATTCATTCTGACTTGTCAAGAATTCTTAGTAGTTCAACCGTGAAACTGATTAAATTCTGCTGGTCTAGGGCCACAGGAACATAATGCTGGAAAATTAAGTCTTTTGCACTTGTCTATTGTATGAAGTGTCGCTTACTTGTGGCCAGTGTGTCTAGATAAAAAAGTGACCCCGTTAATCTCTCTGTTATAGGAATCGGCAAACACGTCATGACTGTGTCTTCACAGCAGCAGTTTATTTTATTTATTTATTTATTTTTACATACTGCAGCCTCAATGTGGCTATTGCAGGAGTGGAAAACAAAACAAAACAAGGACAACAGGAACAAATCAACATTCACGAGCAGGCTTCCAAAAATTTTTGAAGTGATAGCAAACAAACACTTCCGGGCAGCATATTCCAGGCTTCATAGTGGAAGGAAAGAAGCTGTATTTGAACATGTCAATGTCAGTGAAAAAAGTTGCAATGTTAAGGGCATGGTCACTCCTTGTAGACAAAGGTCTGGAAATTTTGAGATATGATTCTAGAGTGCCTAAACGAGAAGAGTTGATTAAGTTGTGCAAAATTTTACACATTCAACATGGCGACGCTTCGCAAGTGTAGTGAGACCTAGCTGTGAAAGGAAATTCGCTAAAGAAGAATGCCTGTCGCATCTCTTGCATATAAAGTGCACAGCTCTTTTTTGAACAGATTCAAATTTGACGTCACATTTGTTATGGGGATCCAAACCACAGTACCATATTCGAGAATGGGGCGAATAAGAGTTTTGTAGGTAAGCAGTTTAGTTTCATGAGGAGCGAGATGGACCGTACAATGTAAATAACCTGAACTCTTAAGGGCTTTGCTGCATGCGAAATCAATATGTTTAGACCATGATAAATTATGTGTCATAAGAATACCAAGATACTTATATTCGGACACCTTACACAGACTAACATTGCTAAAATCATAGTCAAAAGTGAACGGGCATGAACGTCCGTTAAATGACATAGTGACTGTCTTGGAGAAGTTAATGCTCATTTGCCAAGATTTGGACCAGCTACGAAAATCGGAAAATAATTGTAAAGAATGGTATGATCCAGTGGTGATTGAACAGCATGATAGAGGACGCAGTCATCTGCGAAAAGGTGTATATTCACACTAGTGTGCAAAGGGAGGTCATCGATGTAAAGTAGGAATAAGAGGGGTCCTAACACAGAACCCTGGGGAACTCCTAATAAAACCGGCATTGAAGGCGAGTTAAAAGAATTGAAGCACACATATTGTGAACGCTGCAAAAGAAAGTCGAATATCTAGCCAACCAATGATGCATTCTTCAGTATGACAAACAATTTGTGCAATAGTTTAGGAGGAGATACAGCGACAGAGGCCTTGGAAAAATCGAGTATGGTATCAACCTGATCACCTGTGTCTAAAGAGCTGCTGATGTGATGAACGAATTCTGTCAATTGAGTAATTGGGCTAAAACCACGTGTGAAACCGTGCTGGAAAGTGTTCAAAATGTTGTTTGTTTCAAGGAATTCAATGGTATGTTTGAAAATAATATGTTCTAGCATTTTACAAGAATGTGCTATTAAATAGATGGATTTATAATTGCCTAATAATTGAGCATCATCTGATTTAAACAAGGGAAGTATGGAAGCACGTTTCCATAAGGATAGAAGTGTCATGGACGAAAGAAATTTCTTAAAAATAAGTGTAAGATATCTGCTACACCAAAGAGCGTATCTAACTAGGAAAGCTTCCGGGATGCCATCGGGACCGCATGATTTTTTGGTGTCTAAATTTAAAATGATATTGAGTACGCCCTCAGGGGACAGTGACACATCGTCAATTCCAGGATAAAATTCAGAATGAAAAGCAGGAATGTCCGAGTTGTCAGTCGTAAAGACTGAGTACAAGTAGGTGTTGAACGCTCAAGGGATTATCTCTGGACCAGAAACTGCAACATTGTTAATTGTCATTGTGTACAATGAAGAACCAGATGGCAGGATAGCCTTTCAGGATTTACAAGGATTCGCTTTCATTACCATCGGCAAGGTGACCTTGTAATAATGTTCTTTAGCAGCCTTCATTTTAGCAGATAGTTCTTTTTTAGCGCTAACAAACTGTTGAAGCTTTGTCTAGTCACCAGAACGCTTTGATCGACGTAGTCTGGCCACACGACGTGACAAATGTAAGATATCCGTCATCCAGGGTAAATCAGTGTTAGTTTTTTCTGTTGTCAGAGAAATAACACGATTGATACATTTACTGACAAGGCTTTCGAAACAAATAGATAATGTGTTGACATCACTGGCAGTGCTTTTCAGCTCAAATTCTTGAAAAGAGTTGCAAAGGACTTCGGTAATTGCTTGATCATCAGCGCAGTTAAAATCGCGTAACGTACAGTAAGTGTAACGGCATATTGGGACGATACCAGGAACGGAGAACAATACAGCGTTATGATCAGATATGCCATCAATAGTGTCACATTCAGAACCAGACATAGCTAAGGATGTAGTGAGGAAAACGAGATCAAGGACAGCATCATTACGAGTTGATTGCTTAACGATTTGGTGAAGGCCACATGACAACGAAATGTTAAGTAGCCCTCTTACAATGGATACTTCGTGTCGAATGACTGTCATAGAAGACCAGTTTATCGCAGGGACATTAAAATCACCCAAGCAAATAATGTTAGATGTTGAAGTAACGTAGCTTTCGGTAAATTGGTTGATGTTGTGTAAATTTTCGATATCAGAACCATGTGGGCGGTAAACGATCCCTATAATCAAGGACATGTTTTCTAAGTCAACCTTTCACTACAAAGACTCAGCATTTGGTGGTGTAGAAAGTACAGAAAAGTTCAGGTGAGACTGTAGTAATAAGGCGACACCACTTCCTCTCCCCACCTCTCTGTCTCTCTGAACCACCTTGTAGCCAGGGGGAGCTATTTCAGAATCATGAACTCCATTGTGCAGTCAAGTCTCAGTAACGCCGATAATGTGTTGGGCATAACAGGAGACCAGAGAAATAAACTTCGAATAATTACTGACAACACTTCTGGCATTTATATTTATTATACAAGTTTATTATGGCAAGTTTATTGTGAGTGCCCACTTGGTCAAGATGATGTTGGCACAGAGGTTGATTCAACAATTTTAGTTCCACCAGACCAGAGGAAGATCTGACAAGAGTACTAGATGAACTGTCCCAGTCATATCGCACCTTATCAATGAATACATGATCAAAGCGGAGTTCTACAGATAAGCCGTTATCCCTATGATAGGCGGAATGCCTTCTATAGCGTCTTGCGAATATTGCGAACATGGGGAGTTAAGTCTTTTGTTGATTGTTTATCAGTGTATGAGAGCTTGCACAATATCTGTTGGGGCTTGCCTGCTATAGCTCCATCTCACGTGGATGCTTCCACGTTGACAACAAGTGGGACATCTCGATCCCAATAAATGACACCCACATTCATAATTTAGCCCTTCATTTATCTGAAGTAGTTAAAGGGGCACTGACTCAAAATTGGATGACTCCCTCGTGCTATTGACACTCTCAATGGTGACCCTTTCTCACCACCCTACTTTCGTCATGTGACCACGCTGCAACAAGTTATGAGGATGTCTTAGCAGCCCCTTATTTTTGCCCCATTTGCACCAGAAGTCTATTTTACATGGCAGCTGCTCGTGAGTATATCACTGAAAGTTTTGTTTTTGGCGACAATGTTCTAAAGAACTATGCCGACCGTGCCAAAGCACATCACAGCTTTGTGTGCAAATGTAGTTGAAAGTTGCACGTGCTTGGTGGTGGTATATGTTGCACTCAAAAACTAGAAATTTTCGGAGCTCTCTCGAAATTCAATCTAAGGCTGGGTGGTAATGAAAAGACAGTAATTAATTATCTGTCACATGCTGCTGCAAATGGTGTGCAGTGTTATGACCAACAGGTGTCCAGCAACACATTCCAGCTAGAAAATGCAAGGGCAAAATTTTTGTCGGGACCCCTTCAACATACGCCTCAGTGCATGTTGGCGAATCATGCACAAAGATAGTATTTTGCACATCATAAAAGCTGGTACTCTGTATGCATTCATTCGAAGTGCCATCATTTGTCAAAAGTAACGCCATGTGCACTCCCCAGTGATAGTGTCATCTATGCCCGTGCTCTTGCATATACTGCACAACACTTCAGGAACGTGAGAGGCTGAGTTCGTACCTTGAGCTGTGAATGCCAGAAAGTCTTCCGCTTCCCACTGGCACGTATCTCATTAGGAGGTGCATTTCCGCCATGATGATCTAGTGGCTAAGGCACTCGGCTCCTGACCCGCAAATCGTGGTATCAAATCCTTAGTTCAGCGGCTGCTTTTTCGATGGAGGTGGAAATGCTTGAGGCCCATGTACTTATACTTAGATGCGTAATAAAGAACCCCGGGTGGCCTAAATTTTCATTGTCCTCCTACTACGGCGTCTCATAATCGTACCGCGGTTTTGGGACGTTAAACCCCAACAATTATGAGGCGCTTTTATGCAATCTTTCGTAAGTGTGTAGTGGGTACAGCGCTGAGCACTTAATGCTGTGGAGTGAAGGATCATGGGCTCAATTCCCAGATCATTCACGTCTATGAAACTTATTCTTCTAGTCACTTGTACGAGCAATATTCTTTCTACCACTACATGTGTTAGTCTTGTTTGTTTCTGAACGCATGTGTATCCACCAAGGCATCTAGCATGTTTACATCACTTTGATGACTGTTGCGCACACGCAGTTGCTAAGTTATGGCGTGATGGGTCTTTCTATATGTCCATGTCATTTTTTCTGAAAAACTGTAGTTGTGAGTCAGTGCTCATATTGTTACCTTAGAGATCTTCATCCTCATATATTTACCGCTGTGAACAAAACAATTTTACTGTTGCTCACAGGTTTCAGGATGGTGGCTCTGCCGTGACGCTGGCTGCTTGAGGACACTGAGGAGACCAGAAAGATGTGGAACTTCAAGTGAGCGCCATTTGCTTGCCTCTAAAAAATCTCTGTATGGTTCACATGCTAATTTCAATGTGAAATGCACTGTGACGCATTTAATCAAACTTTGCCGCGGTTACCCATATTGTTGTCTGATGGAGGCTCTGTGGAACTGGTCAGTGCAGCAATGTAGCAGTGTGCTATATGCATTCTGCCAGAAGATTCGTTTCTGCCAGAAGGATTCAGGTCACATACGTAGAAACGTATGTGACCTGAATGCATGTGAGAAGCAATGCTGTCTTATGCAATGCTGAAGAGCGCATAGACCTAACACCGTGTTTCACATACCGCATTTACTTGCGTAGTGAACACACTCGCATAATAAACACACCTCCATCGTCAGTCATCAAAATTTGGATGCGTACTCTTCGACAAGTTCAGCCGCTTTCGTCGCAGAACTTTTGTCACCCTGGTTCAGTAACCAGTTCTTTTCCTGCTCTGGGAGACAGTTCGAAAACGGTTCTAATATAATCCTCTCCACTACAGCGTTCCTGTCACTGTATGACTTGCAGCTCTTTAGCCATTCTGTCAAATTGGCTGTCATTTTGTACAGAAAGTCAGGATAGCTCTCGCTCTTAGATTTTTAGCACCCCGAAATCTTTGTTTAAAAGCCTCTGCGCAAAGTCCATACTTTCTTAGAAGGCAAGCCTTGACCTTCTCATAGTTGTCTGCGTCCTCCTTGCTGAGTCGCGCAACAACCTCCGCTGCCTCACTGGGCAGAACCGTGAATAGCCTTTGTGTTCAGGTGTCTTGCTCGAATGACATTTTCTCGCACATTCTTCCAAAATTTACCAGGTACAGACCAATATCCCCTGATACCACATATGGCAGGATGTACCGCCACAACTTGAACTCTCTCTGCCTCCCTGTTGGGGTAAAGTACCACTTGCTGGGGACTACTGCCCAACCTTTCCCTCAACTCAAGTTCTCGTTTGCGGATATCGATCTCGTGAGCCTCTTTTTCTGCTTCACGTTCACGTTCTATGCGACGTTCCTCTCTCTCAGATTCCCGCCTTTTTGTTTCACGCTCGCATTCTAAGCGACGCTCTTCTCTTTCGCACTCACGTCTCTCTTCCTCCTCTTTGTACTGTCTCTTTTTTGATTGATGACGACCCAAGCTTCACTGAGATCCTCATCATCAGCCCACAAATCATTAGTCACTTGAATGATTGGGGGTTTTCATGCCAAACACTCTGTATCGATCCCCAATTCCTAACACAACAGCAACAAGTCCGGCTTTTGCAGCTCTCGAAAGTCCATGATCGTACTGAGTGCAAAATAACTTCCCGAAATGGCAAAACTGAGTCTTTCGGCAAAGTTAACTACCAGTTCTAAAATTTACCCCCTTTTAGAACCTGGTTCACTCTAAGGAAAAGCCAAGCACTCACCCATACGTCATCCATGTCTCGAGACAGCTGCTTCCCTTAGGCCGACTGTTGTCCCTTGTAGCTTCGTATTCCACCGCTGCCAACCAGTTGTTGCGGCTCTCGGGGCTGTTTACCAGTAGTCACTCTGAACCCCACCGCTGATCACCCATTGTTGCAGACCGGGGTCTACCTGGTCTCTTGTGGTAGCGCGGTGTAACTTCGGGTGGAGGAAACGAACGCTGACAAGAAGTGAATACGAAAAACAGACAGGTTTATGGCACTATTTACACTTATTTACAACAATAGAGGTTACAAGTTTCTCAAACCACGAGCGTGGTGGTTGAACCATTACATAGTTCAGAGCGACGTCCTGCACTCTGCAGCATCGTTTTAAACCCTGTGGGGCCCCTTCTCCTTGATTGGAACGCCGATCACACACACAAGACACCGCCCACTCGGTATAATTCAGTAGCACATGGTCCACCGAATAGCTATTGCACCTCTTGGCGCAGTGCTCTGAGGATAGGGAAAATGGGGTTCCTTCCCGGAACAATTTGGCGGTTGGGTTGCTTCTTCCACCTTTCCCAGGAAGGGCAGCCAAGGAGTAGATACTTGAATCATGGAGACACGACCTGTGCGTTCGGTCCGCTTCGCCGTCTCGCTAAACAAGCCGGCCCAGAGGAATTGCTTGTCGGGACATTGGCTCACGGACTATCTTCTAATCCTTTTGTCGCTCCCCGCTGCTGGATCCGAGAAACTGGTGTTCCGGGCGTGGGAGTGCTGCCTGGCTATGTTTCTCAGTGACAGTGTGGCGCCTAAGGACGAGGGTCATAACAACGCTGAAATACGCTATGGACCAGCTTGATTATGTATGGGCCTTTTTTTTATGGTGGTCAGAAGCACTGAGTGCCATGCATGAAAGGTGTAATATGGGGGGTACCACACTGTATGAGCACAATTTGAGAAAAAAATTACATTCTCGTGTGGAGTGGATCATTGGAGCGTCATTGCCAGTAATAATAAATATGAAGCATTTCTTTACGCACTGCAGGCACCTTTAGTGTCTATCTATGTACTGGTAGAACTTTAATTACACAGTCGCCCGGTTTCGCGACATCCCCCATTTTAGGGCCAATCGGTTCGGTCTTGGCAAAATTTCTAACAGAAATAATGTAGTACAAACTTGGTTATGCACAGCTTTTACGCTGAGCCCACATCTTACGACCACTTTCAGATTCCGTCTCAAAGAACGACACTGTGTCTGACTCTTCTGATTTCTGATGGGAGGTTGTTGCCGATGCGTTGTAGGTTTCGCTTTTACGCGCACGCAATTTTCGGACTTTTTTTATCGGTAGAAAGATGCACATTAGATTCGATTTTTTATTAAGTTGGGAATCACTCTCACCTCCTCCAACTATGTAATTCTGTCATTAGTTGCTACTGTCAAAAATAATTTTATCTATCTTTCTTGCAGAGGCATAAGGTGTTGCCAGTGGGCTTAATCAGGCGGTCTGTACCCGTTTCTTTTGGCAAGGCTTACTATCCTTGCCTATAATCTTAGTTTTCCGGTTATACAATGCCCGGATTATACGACGGTCTTGCGTGGTCCCCTGAAAGTTGTATAATCCATGTTCTACGTCAAGGTGCTCTCGTGATCACCCTCTTAACTTTGGGTAAACCAAAATTAGTTCAGTAAAAGCTCATTAACCCGTATCTCACAGCACTAGTGAAAATGACCGAGTTAACCGAATTCCGGATTGTCGAATGAACCATCAACACAAAAGGAAAATGTACTCGGCACAGACAAACACCCTTTTTTTTCATGAAAAACTGCGTCAGCTTTTCTGCCTCGTCATTAGAATTAGTGCTAGAACGATCTTCCTCAACCCTATGTTGTGGTGGTGGGCACACTAGCTGTCGCGAGAACTGATGCAGAACTCCGCGAAGACAGCGAGGGCTTCGGCAGCCTCCTGCACGGTGCGATGTTGCTTCAGCTTATCTTGATTGTCATCGTCAGTCAGCAAACCAGCAACGACCGCACCATCATCACCGCGCACAAACACAGCCCGACAACGTAAGGATGGTTTCTATGTCAAAGCGCCAACTCACCCAAGAGTCAACTTTTTTATGTGCTCGAGCTGCACACGCTATGAGCGAAGTCACTACGCAAAGAAATCAGCAGCTTAAGCGTCGCGGGCAGCTGGAGTAGCGGCGGCTGCGCAAACTGTCCTGTGCAACGCCACGTGCGGTGCATTTTGCAGACACTGGATGCACCGGCGGCCCAAGTGCTTCCGCCGGGTGGTGACTAGTGCCACCTGGCCACTTCCCCTCTCATTCACTACCACCATAATCATATTCTGCTGCTGTTTGTTCGGTTTCGGTTTCTCCAAAACCTCGGCTCGCCGAAGCATAGAGCCGGGACTACATGCTTTCAGTATCCGGAATGGGTTACTGAAAACATGGCTCGGTTACTGAAAGCATAGAGCACCAATAGCCCTCTCTGGAATCGTCCGAGTTAACCGGTGGGCATCTAAATCTCTCCAAATTAAGGAGCATTTGGCACCATTGAAATATACGCAGTTTTGCCGGGACCGCGCCGCGTGTCCGAGTTAACCAAATTTCCGAGTCAACGAGATCCAGATAAATGAGCTTTTATTGTACAGAAGGGTAAGATGATTTGATGAACATCACTCGCTCGTCATAATGTGAATAATCTGACAATATCGTGACGTATGACGACATACCCTTTCTACCAGACACATCAGGCACATATTCATATACGACAGGCGCGGATGGGCCACAGGTATGCGGGTAAGCACGACGAGAGATAGACAGTTTACGTCTACTCAGGAAGGGCGAGACCATATATCCGTAGTTTTAACGCAAGAGCATTACGAAAAAACTTACATCGGCAGCATTCACCCGACAAATGTGAAGAGTACTATATGTCAGGGTCCCAGCACAAATGAAATTCCGTGTGGCAATCAAGCAGTGTACCACGGGGCCACACCAAATCTTTGCACTGCCTTTCTAATAAACCCTAATGTTCCTGAAACATCAGTTGCGCTTGCAGTGCTGGTTATTCAATTTTTTAAATAAGATATACGTACTCCTATAATACAGCCATCTCATTGGGTCGACGTCAAGTGTAATTAAGTGCCCTCCACTGAAGTTGACTGACATAGCAGTGTTGAGGGCTACCATCGTCGTGAGCGGGGTGGTCATTGGTAGTACATTGCGGTGAACTCGCTACTTTTGGACCTGTTTTTGACAAAAATTTACTATTGAGGCCATGGCTATTTATGGACCACTGTTAAATTGGCCGTCTTACTTATTCAAAACGGTTCTACTTATTCATGAATGGTAAAGACTCAGTTCATAATACAGCATCTGTTCTATTTGGCTACAAATTTTGGCAATAATAATAAATAACATGGCTTCTTTAGCTACATTCAGTTAGAGTTCTGGTGCCTTTACAATTCCACTGAACAGCAAGCCTGTTTGCGAGCACAGGCGCTAGATATCAGTGTTGCTGTTAGCATCATTGAACAGCTCTAAACAACTGGTTATATAAAACATATGCGACCGTTGAGCATATGGTTGTGGATGCTACATTTGTACATACCTTTAGCGTCATTGCATAATGTATTGCTAATTACAGCACAATCACCTAACCTCTGCATGATTCGTATAATGTTGATTCCTAAGGTACGTGGGATCTGCCGAATTTGATCCAACTGTGGACTGCCACTTCACATTCTTGAAATTATCAGCATTACCTCATTTCGTATTTTTTAGCATTGTTCGGATGCCCGAGAGGATTCAGGAGAGTGTGTGTAAAACTGGTCTTAGGGTGCAGCAAGGAAACAAGCAAGCTGTGTTCCACCAACCAACGAGGTGCTCATAGCAAAGGTGCGGGGAATGCAATGCCAAAGGCACACCCATCAAGAACAGTTCGGACGTGACAAACCTTCAATGTGCCACTGTTCCTTTTAGAGAAGAAAAAAACATTTTAATCAAACCACTGTGATTTTGAAAAAGGAAACACGAAGTGCGCCATTACGTAGAAAGGAACCCCATGTAAAATGTGTGCCAGCTCCTGGAAACTTTATTATAAGCATCAATTTTTTTCATGCCTAGTTTTTTGTAAATTTTTCTCACAGTTCTTGCATAAAAATGAATAATTTCAAACTAAGACTACAGTCGAGCCCGCTTATAACGAACCTGAGCGTGACGCGGCATCCGTTCGCTGTATTCCGAAGTTTCGTAGTAACTGAAACACAGCTTTTAGAAAAGTTGCGAGTGAAAATACAAACTTTTTTGCTCCCAAAAGTCCGTGATGCATGTGTTTCGAAGGACAGAAGCGATAAGGGCGGTCTAAAGTACATTTAAAACGGCAGGGTGCTCGTTCGCCAAGGCACGTGGCATGAGCTGCATGAGGCACTGGCTCCAAGTTTCGTCGTTCTCGCAATCCGATTCCTCCAAATCGTTCTCGCCACGTACTTCATTCACAATGCCTCAATCTGTGCATGGTTTTGCAGTGTCGGCATCATCATCTGCCGTAATTAAACCATCGCAACAGATGTCCCACCCGCTCTCCCAGGTCGGAGTCGATGACGCGCTGCCACAAATTGCCGCCGCAGTTCGGAAGCTTCAGGCTCGGCATCGGGCCCAACGTCAACGAAGTCGGCCTCGCGAAAACAGTTTCGCGCGAATGTAGCCGTCAGCTGCCGCCAACAGAATATTCACCATCTCCACAGCTGAATACAGGGACGCCCGAAGCGGCAAGTTAGCTACCAGGTAGGTCAACAGCTATGAGCAAGCACTCCGCAACACGGCACCTAACGCGCGGATTACGCTCAAGCCAAGCGGTAATACTTTCGACGTTTTGTTGAGCGGCAGGAAAAAGCGTGCTAGTCCTCCCGTCGACCATCATGAACACACACGCACACCAAGAGCGAGCAAGTCGCGCACTCTGGGCCCGTATCCAGTCAGAAAACGAAACTAATTCGAGCCAGCAAGGGGTTGTTATCAAGAGAGGAGAGCAATTTTGCGAGAGAAGGGAAAGGAGTTGCGATAAAGAGAAGGGAGGATGCGGCGACCTTGAAAACCAAGACACACGGGAAGGAGGCAGGTTGGGTAGCTTGCTTGAAAGGTCCGCGAAACTCGCACATAGAAAAACTTGGAAAGAGTGCATGGCCGCCTGAAGCAGTGCGCGCGGCGATGTTCGAAGAATCGGCGGCCGTGGTAAAAACAAATCGTTTCGTTGCGCCGGCTCGTTTACGTAGCCTGACGAACTTTGATATTTCGCGATTCGTTCCACGCAAATTAGCAGCCGTTTTCGCACTTTCGCACGCGCGCGGTAGGCATGCTGAGTCGAGTGCGAAGTGGGCGAGAACAAGTCCTAAACACGAAACGAATCGCAAATTATCAGAGTCGGTGGAATAGCGTACGCGCGTGCACTAGACGAAGACTATCGGATACACTCGGTGGCCGACAATGTTGGCAAATGGTCTGGTCACTCCAGGCCGGCGACGCCAACGACAGTACCAGCGATCAAAAACAGGATAGATGGCCGACTGGTCTTCGAAAGATTGGTGGCAGTGTGAAAACACGGGCCTCGTCTGGCGATGCGGGGTAGCTCAGAGTAGCAGGGGGACAAAGGACGAAGGGGTGCGAAACAAAAAGCGGTCAGGGAGAGCGGCAACTAGAGGGGCGCGAAGGCAGGGTCGGCATTTAACAATAAGAATGTATGGGCACCTTGCCGATGCCTGATCAGTGGTCGAAATTGGTTTCTCGGGAAGTCGACAGACCGCTGACTCCGTTCGCTGTAACCGATCAGTGGCGCTAGGAGACGTTCGTTGTAAATGCGATTTTGTTCCATTGAACCAATGTATATTTTCACGGTCACGCAGATATTGTTCGTTTTAAGCGAAGTTTCGTTTTAAGTGGGGCCGTTATATGTGGGCTCGGACTATATTTATATGCTTCAAATAGTTGAAGAAACAGCCCGTCTTGTCATCTCACTCGATCCACTGTTCGTTGCAGGTTCCAAGTGCTGTACACAGTGATCCTTAGGAAGAACAACTTGGTCCTCGACGTTAACGTGATCAATACAGGTGCAGATTTTCTGAATGCTATGTCGACATGTTGTGAAATGCTTGCGGAGTACTGTACTCATTGTAGCAGGTTTCTCTTGCTTCTTACACGTGTGTCGCTGCATGTGTCACAATACACAGAAAAGAAGAAACAAAAATTCATGGGCACACATCACTCGGCCTCCACTGGTCATGAAAAGCATTCCGAAATGAATGTTGTAGAGTTGTGGATGCTTCGCTTGACCTTTGACTGCGAGTTTAAAGGATGGATGGCGTGTTATGAATGTGTTTCATCGGCACACGGAAAACAACTGGAGTAGGCGTAATGTCGGATTGTGCGTGGATCAGTGCCAACCATTGAGAGCCATAGGCTCAAGGATGTCAGGCATTGGCAGGAGCTAGCATTTCTTGTTCACATGGCTGCTTCTGCCATCTTACTGAAGTACTCTGACTGTGTATCTGCCGTTTCTTTGAAGTCTTTCATGGTCATAGTATATAGTCATGGTCATAGTATACAGTAGTCTAGCGAGGCATTAAGAGGATATCGTTTTTTCGATATGCTGGTAAACCTAGGAGGCCTTTAGTTTCATAAGTAAACATTTGAGGGTCCACTCTTGATTGCAGTGCACTCCCTTCTTCTAGCTTTATTTGGCAGATTGGAAACTTCTGCGAATATTTTCCTGCTGCATTCGAGGCAATGTAATACGTCATCTGCGAAGTTCCATTCTCGGCTCTCATTTCGTTCAATACAGCCAGCAATATCAAGCTGCCTGGCTATTGCTCACTTGTTTTTCTCGCTCAGAAGCTGCATTTTGCTACATGCTGTGCTTCTTCATTCCTTGCATTTCGCCTAGCTTTCCCTGTTAGTCTCACCTGCCTTGGCTTTGGCACGAAAAGGTGGAGCGAAAACTCAGCAGCCAATACATAACCACTGATTTATTCTTTGAATACAAAACTAGGCTTGTGCAAAAAAGTAGTTTATTCAAATTCTTTGACTCGAATTTAATATTGCTGTTATTTCAAAGTACTCGTGGTTAAGGGGGGATGCGACACCTTCCAAAAACTGTTTTATTTTTGCGAGTACCTCAGTCAAATTTGGAGAGCCTATGTAGATTTTACTGCTGATTTCAAAAATCTAATTCATTTTTTGCTGTGACAATTAGTTTTAAAGATATAATGAACTGCGACTTTTTCAATGAAGGCCTAATTAGCTAATTAACTGTAACTTGGATATTGATGTGCAACCTATAGAACCAATTCGGTATGCTCACAGTGTGCAATAAAGTATAAATCATTGTTCTGGGCTATTTCGAAGCAAAGTTGTGGGATGTTGAATATGACATGAAAAATTTCCCCATCTACACTTGAAACAAAAGATCCATTTAGAGAATTTTCTCCAAAAATTATTACAATAAAACTTACTTTACGACACATCCCCTGCATTTATCTTCGAAACAAAAAGAAATCGTAATGATAACCCAGATAGAACAAGAGATATTGCTCCGGCATAATGGGAAGAACATGAAAATTGTCGTTTTGAGAAATCGAGAAAAAACGTGGGCACACATTTTTATTGCAGAAGATGCAACAAGACAACCTCAAAACGCACCAGAAGCATAGTCTGAATGCATTCTGTGCTCATGCCTCCTCTTCACTAGCTTCCGGAGTTCCAATGAGGCTGTTCTTTTCTTGTTGGAGACAATGCTGCGACGGTGGTCTTTTTCTCTCGCTCTCCTGGCACCAGTACTTGTCGCATTCATGTCCATTTCACCTAAGATTGCCGTTGCAGAATTCAAATTGCCCGTGTTGAAGCGCAGCACTGCTTCTGCAACAGCTGCTTCAACAGCGAACAGGGACGCATGGTGCTCCTTGGGGGCCAAACTCCAGATTACCGAATGTAGGCTCTCGTTGGAGTTCTGCGTTTTGTCGCGTTCGCACCTCTGAAGCAGGGCTCTTTCCGAAAGCCGGGTATTAACCGGTAGTAATGCCTCTGCCACGTCTTTCGGTAGATTGTAGGCATGCCTGGGGTCGGGCTCACCCTTTGCTTTTGCGGCATTGTGCCGACACCATGAAGTTTCACCAGCTGGGCACAGACTGTGGTCCGAGCATTCATCAGTGGAGGTGACGTGGCGGTATGTGGCCATCACAGCCTTTTGCATCTCGCTCACGTCACCTTCATGCGATTTCAGAGCCCGGCCATAATATGTGCTCAGCCTGGTGGTCAGCTCACCTGTGAGCCTGCCTTTCCCACCAAGGCCTCTTTTTCCATCGCACTTTTGTTTCTGCACCAGGTTTCTCAATGCGGTGCCCATCCGTTTCTGTACATGATTAATACAGTCTTCCTTTTGCACGTCAATGTAACCATACACCTTGGCGTCTTGTATGGCGCAAAATGTCCTAGAGTCTCCATCAGACAGCATAGTTGTGTAGCGCAGGCCATGGCGTTCAAGCGACCTCTGAAATAGAATTAGAGCCGCCTCCACTTCCATTTGCCCCGCTTTGCTGTTCGTATTTTTTTGGCATTTGTGGTTAGCCTTCCATTCTTGATAGCCCTCACTACTAGGCTTTGGGCCCACCTCGCAGCCTAGGCAAAAGTTGGAAAGAACGACGTAGTTCAACACGTAGCCACTAAATAATTCGATAACTGTGCCCACGCCGATGTGGGAAGAATGGCCTCGCGTCTTCCACGTGCCGTCGTAGCTAACGGCAATATTGCCCCGGTGGCCGAAGCACAAGTCATCATAAATTGTTCTAACCTTTTCTGCACATTCGCTCATAGCGGACTCAGCCGCTCGCGTTGCAGCGGGTGCCAGCGTGTTCTTCAAATGCCGCTGAAACGTCTTGTGGTGCATACCGCGGTGTGAGATGCCCATTGTTGCGAAAATATCGTTCATTTTCGTTTGGCCGTTGCCGGTAGCCGCCATCGCCCTCGAAGCGAGAAGATTTACTTCAAACGGATTGCACGTTTTCGTGCCGTTCGCGCGGGGCGAAGTCCATTCATTCGCGATCTCGCCGCACCTTTCACACTGCACTAGCACTTTCACGGCAAGTCCGTAGTCCCGATCCCCTCTGACGATCGTAGCCGGTCCGTGGCAGGCTTTGCAACACAAGGCACCCATTATCGCGTTTAGGATATCTAGATGCATAAGCAGATAAGGAGCAGCGTGGTCCGAGTCCTGTGCGGTTGCCTCGCTACAACTCGCGGTGAAAAAGTCAATTTTCCGTGCTGGCGCCGATGAAAGCCGGTCGAGCGTCGCTTTCTCCCGGGCATGATTTTCTTCAACTTCGGCGTTTGTCACCACCTTGGCGTCGATTCGTAGTCGTCCGGAGTTCGCTTCACCGTCATCGTCGTTGGAGGCAACGCGCTCGGTCGCACCATCGCTGAACGGCCGCGGAGCGTCGACACATCGTTCGTCGGAGTCAACCGAGGGCTCTGATGACTTCGTAGACTTTCTCCCACGACCTTTGCGTTTCCTGCGACCAAATGCGTGCACGGTCCGATACTTTTTTGCGTTTCCAGGCATGGCGATACGATCAGAAGCTTCAGAGTGCTCTGCCGATTTCGAGGCGTCACAGCGGTAACCCTTTCAAAATGGCGTCGGGTCGCGTATGCAGGCGCAAGCCGCGAGCTTCCAGCCAACCGGAAAGCGCCATTTCAGTCACGTGCGCCGTTTAGCCAATGGCAGTGAGCGCGGCTCTTCGTCTTTGAGGCCCCGTTTTTCGAGCCGGGGAAACGCTCAATGTTGCTTACTGAATAAAAAAAAACAGCTGAAAACGCGTTCTTTCAAACAAGACCAAAATGGCGCCGATCGAGCGCGTAGTTCCCGCGTATCGTAGAGCCGAAACCTGCGCTCTTCGCCCTCAATTTAAAGGGCAGGACGCCCGTTTTCGGTTTTTTAAAGTTGAATAACGATAAAAGTTGATGGTATTCGGCTATGAAATTTTGTAAATAGGTGCGCAATGATGTCGGGAACGCGAAAAGAAGGTCCGCGAAAACTCGATTTTTTGGCTGATATTCGGTCCCGAAGTGCCGCGTCCCCCCTTAATAAATGTCAGATATGTGTGCTAGTGCAGTAGAAACTCGCTGATATAATTTTGAAAGGACCTTAATAAAGAAGTGACAGCCGACCAGTAAACACCAAATCCGAAAAATGGAGGAAAAAAGATAAACTATTTAGTGGTACAGAATTTCATATTGATGCTTAAACCTGAAAAATTCGTATCACATTATGTGGTGCGTTTACTTTTACTCGAGTATTACAAAAAAAGTAATCAAGTTATATTTAATTCGTTTGGCACTAACTGTTTAAAAGACAAAATAAAGCACACAACACGAACGATGCGACTAGCCCCATTGAGGACGGCACGAGCCATACCAACTAGTGAGGATGGGTCTACGCCAGCAAGATGACGGAAACCAACATTTGTGAGCACTAATTGATAACCTATTACGTCATAACACCATGTTTTCTATAGGAATCTCGGAGGCAGTGTTTGTGAATTAGTGAAGCACGTATTTCTAGTGAAGAAAGGAGTGAGAATCAATATCACATAGCCGTGTCAGCCCAATGACTGTTTTCATCAAAATCATGAAACGGTAATATTCTGACAGCTTCATCGTATGTTAGCCAGCGCCTTTTTTTTTGTCCGTCATTTCAACTATAAGCATTATTAGGGAGTGCCATGTCCAATGCTGACGTAGTCACCGCTCTACGATGCTAACCTGATATGGAAGATTTTTGTGAATGTGCCACCAGGGCGAGAAGCACAATGCATCAAGTGCCGCACCATCCTGGAGATGCCAATGGGGACTACTACTACTACAGTATATATAACCTTGTTACAATGGATCTGCTCGCAACAGACATTTGGAAACTACATACTGATTGGTGTTATTATGTTGATCTTCCTATCTCTACCATTGATCAAGATTTGTTTACAACGGATTCGGGTACAACAAACATTCGGGTATAATTGACCGAAATAGGAGGCCAGAAAAGTAGCCAGCACTCTTTTACAGCGGACTTTTCACATCGCTTGGCATACTTCCAGGAAGGGAGCATTGTGCCTGCGGTGTCAACTCAGGTGGCGGGGTGGCAGCCATTTTGAGACGGCCGTGCTTGGCTAGCATCGATCTGGCTAGCGAGGCTTACTACGGCTAATGGCTAATGCATTGTACAAAAATCGATAATTCTTTATAATGGTAGTGTTATCAAAGCAAAAAACAGTCTGCTTATCGACTCCAAAAAAAAACATTAAAGCGATACTTCCTTAGCAATTGCATACTTTTGCCAAAGTAAAAAAAAACAAAGTTGATAGAAAGCGCTTGCTTGGTAGCGGCCCCTCTCGGAATAGAAATTATGGTCGGCATAGCGCTGACGGCGGGTGCATTGATTCATTGTGTACGTGATCACGATGTGATGGAGCCTATGGAGCCGAGCACATCAGCCAATGACGCGCGTTGTAAGCCACTGCAAGCGACGAAGCGTAAGCAGATATCTAAAAGTCAAGCTTGATATCACTGAGCAAGCTGAGAAGGGGAAAAAGCAGGTGGACGTCGCCATAGCGTACGTCTTGTTGAAGCAGACAGTCAACACCGTTGTCAATGCCAAAGGGATGATCTTGTCGAAGAAAGTATCAGGTGACTTACAACCCAAGAGGTTTCGGCTCAGTGACGCTTCATAGTCTGGCATCGAAGAGGGCTGCTGATGTGGCTTCATGACGCCCGTTCGTGAAATATCCGTGAGAACAGACTGCTGCTACAAAAACGTGCGGAGCAACTTGCATTTGTCTTTAATCAAAAACAGTTTCAATGCAATGAAGGTTAGCTCAACCGTTTTAAATCGAGGCATGGAATCGCCTATAAGCGTCTATTCGGAGAGTCAGCAAGCGTCGATGACACTGTTGTTGCCGACTGGAAGTCCGATCTTCTTCCCGCTTACCTCGAAGGCTATGCATCGCAGGATGTGTTCAACGCCGATGAGAGCACTTTTTTTATAAGTTAAAGCCAGGAAAGACTTTCTGTTTTGCCAAAGCCGCGTGCCACGGCGGCAAAAAGTCCAAGAAGCGCGTTAGCGTTCTCTTTTGCTGCAATATAAACGGCAGCGAAAAGACCAAACTCTTGGTTATAGGCAAGTCGAAAAGACCACGGTGCATGCGCAGCATGCACATTCCCGTGGACTGGGATTCGAACAAAAGTGCCTGGACATTTTCAACAGATGCTTGCTCGACTTTGACAGCAATATGCCCCAACAAAACAAGAATGTGTTACTTTTCCTTGACAGTTGCTCAAGCCACATGCACCTTCCCCAGCTACATGCAACTAAGGTCGCATACTTCCCACCTAACACACAACGTCAAAGGCACAGCCTATTGATCAAGGCGTTGTGCACTCATAAAGCCAAGGTACCGCTGAGAGAGAGATAGAGAGGAAGCATGAGAATGCCCTTCTACGACAGTGCATGATAAAGGCCATACGTAGAGCCTTACTGCTAATTAAGGTAACTACGGCTTATGGAATAAGTGAGAGTACGAATTGATGGGTACTACGAAAAACCCAAGTGTAAATAGAGGAATTATACTGCAGAAGCACATAAGGTTCCCGGTCAACTGAAAGCCTAGCTTATGACAGACAATAGAGTATAATGACAAAATATATATTTTTTTTGCATATGAGTATAGGCATGCGTAGTCTGATATGTGTGCCTCTGAGCAAGAGTAGTTTTGCCATGTTGATTTTTTACTTAGCATGCGAGCTTGTTACAATGCCACAGTTTATAAGGGCTCAAGACAAGTTTTTCTTTAAAACAACTATGCTTTATCATGCAGGTATAACCAAAAATATACCCGGACTGTTCGCTCCAGTGGGCGCATATCAGTGACCGTGTCGGGCACTGATCTGCCAAGGACTAGAATTACCAATTATCAAGGACTAGAACCACTACACAGTGTTAGAAGGCGAATGACGGCAGCCTACTACATGGACGTATTAGAAACAGTCCTTTTGCCCTACCTCCTTGACGGTTCCTTTCCAGGCGGACTGTGTCACTTCCAACAGGATGGGGCACCTATTCACACAGAAAAAAAAGTTCGAGAGCTTCTTGACAGCTTTGGAATAATTACCGTGGACTGGCCTTCTATAAGCCCTGACCTCAACATAATCGAAAATGTGTGGGGTCTAATGAAAAGAAACCTCGCCAAACAGCCTGGGCTTGGGACATGCAACACGGACGATCTGTGGTGCGCTATTGAAACGAAGTGGGTCCGACTGAGAAATTACTCCCCTCTTGTGGACCATCTCTGCAAATCTCTTTCTCAGAGAATTGAGAGCTTGCGGTGGTCTGGTGGAGCTGCAATGCGCTATTGTATGTGCAACCACTTGCAGTCCCAGCTAATGAACTACGACAAGATTTCTGCAGCGGCTAAGTTACTGCTCAGACTTAAACTGTCAGCAATGAATGTTCGCTCACGAAACACACAAGGAAATAATACCGCATGCGTGGCTTCATATTACATATGACACCTTTATTGATATACTTATATGAGTTAATTGTAATAAACATCCAAAGGCAAGGGTACGCTCACAACGTTTTCATGTATGCGCAATCGAAACCCACATTTAGTCACAATCAACGGGCCGTTGGTGAAAGGTGGTAAATAACAGAATGATGAAATTCAGTCATAATACACGGAAATAAATACATTGAGCTATGAAAAGTTCACAGGGTGATGTGCAATATCCATTGTCAGGCGCATTGTCGGTATGATATGGCACTGCGAACCGCGAATAAGAGCGCAGTATAAAACACGCTGACCTGGTGATTGCACTCTCTCTCTTTTTTTTTAGGCGCAAGACGGTTGGCAGCACTTCTCACGGCGAATTCATTTATTGCGGCCGTGGCAATAACAAAGAAGGAAATTACATGGCGAGAGCACCGGTTACACTGCGCATGCTCAGAGGTGCCCAGTTTTCAGCTGTACATGTCGCTCGTGCCAATCCGCGCGCGACGCTCCGTCGTTATAGACAGCCAAGTTGAGCACTATACATTGTTATAGATAAGAGGGGAAATTTCACTGCAGGAATTGCTCAGTGACCTTGGATAGGCATAAAATGTTTTGGGCACACGCATGCTGTTTTGTGTATGTGGTGTGAAGCGGGAGGTAGCCGGGTTTTCTCAACTGTGCACAAAGGCTGGGGCTACATAGTTGGCAGCTACAAAAAAAGCCCAAAAACTCAGGCGTGCATGTGCGCACGAGGAGGGGGTGTGCAAAGTGGTCCCTATACATGGACGACATTATTGAGAGGGGGGAGGGGCCTGATGGGGGAGGGGCACTGCAACGAACCTTCGCTCTCCCCTAAAGGGAAACCTTGTGCATGCTTATGAGCATGTCTTATAGAAGTACAAAGTGAAATGCAGCTGGATGTCCTTGAAGTTGTGCAAGATGTTCCCACCGTTTCGTATAGCGAGCGTTAAGTAATGCCTAGGTTGCTTTAAGCTTCACAGGCCGATCACTGTGGAGTTTTCAGGGTGTGATGGGGCTTATAATCTCACTGCGGCTGAATGGAAGCTGATGACTGTTGCTGTGAAGATGCCTGATCCACTTGCCCAAGCCATGACAGAGCTATCTAGGGTCATAAGTATCCCACTTGCCTCTAGTCATTCTGTTGCTGGAGTACACTAGCATCGTACTACCTCAATGCACAGCTCAGTCAGATGAGTGATTGTCTATCGCTGTAACCCTGGCACGTAGCATCAGGACAAGTCCTGGTGTAAGAGATCAGAAGATACTGTAGTGATGTTGCTGGATCAAACATTAAAGGATGCCTGTTACACTGAAAGGGCCAAGTTGAAATAGGCCTGCACTCTTCTCTCGAAAGCAGCAGGGATAACGCTCGAAGTTTGACACCCGGAACTATCAATTGAAGTAGTGCTAGTTTACATAGCTCCCAAGATACTTTAGTGCGGAGTGCCTTGGCTAGCTTTGCTTTAGATGGCCCTACGAAGTCTAGTCCTTCCATCAAAGATGATCTTAAAGGCCCTCTGAGATCTCCCTTCCTTCCTCGCTGTAAGAACCCACTCAAATGGTGGACGAGCACAGACACCCACCTTCACCTATCCCTTGTTAAGATAGCCCGCAGGTCAGTGCCCGCAATCAAACAACAAGTGAAAAGTTGTTCTCTTGAGCGGGTGCCATTGTAACCTGCAGAAGAGACCACATTCTTCTCCACATGTCGAATAACTAGTTTTTTTGCACAAAAACTTTTTGACTCGTTTTATTTTTGGGAAGGGACACCTTTAATTTGGGAGTGCCTAAAGTATCTTTTTTTATTTTTCATAAGAAACACATGCTTTCAAAGGAGTTTCTAAATAATTTAAAAGAAATGAGCAACCTATGTAACTTTATTGCTGCACCTTGTTGCGATTTTTTCTTTTGTGATGCAGCCTTTGAACTTAGAAAAAGAGGACCTTCTGTAATGTTTTCTAAGCTTCTAGTCCTTATGCCTCAATTGTTACTTGAAATATGTTTTCAAGGGACTTTCTGTGATGTTCTTTCTAGGCGTGTGTTCTGTATTATCTCAGAGTAATTTTGTAGAAAGGAGCACTTTCATTTACCCTTAGTGCTTTCTTGCATTTTTCAATATATATTGCCAAAAGATTCTTTGTGACACCTTTTATATTGTTAGGGGTTAGAGACTTCTGTACAAAATGCGTTTACAGAGGAAAACCCACAGGCAAGAGTCACAATGGCTGGTTGGCACCCTCGTGCACCTATCAGCTGCTTGAGTTCTTCCTTTTCCTTTACTTCATCTCCATGACAGGATCCCCGGGCGTTGGAGCACCGTCGCGGCGCGAGTCCAGAGAAGTGCGAGAGAAGTAAGGTTTCATGCGCGAAACATGGACAATGTCGACTAGTGACGAACTTGATGTATTGGAGTGCAATGGCGCTATCTCATAGTTGACGTCACTAATTTGACGTAAGACTAGGTATGGTCCAGCGTGTCGGGACAAGAGTTTTTTGGAGAGATCTACACGTCGACTTGGTGACCAAAGGAGCAGGCGGTCACCTGGGGCACAGGTTATGTTGCGATGCCGGTGATCGTAGCGGGCTTTTTGCATATCCAGTAACCTGGTGAGACGAGACTAAGCGACTTGACAAGCCATGTGAGCCCTGTCAATGGCTTCGCGAGCGTACTCGGAAGCAGATGGCTTGAAAAGCAAGGTGGTTTCAAATGGCAATATGGGGTCGCGACCATACAAAAGATAAAAAGGTGAGAATCCTGTGGTGTCATGTCGAGAGGAATTATATGCGAAAGTCACATAGCCCACGTGGTGTCCCAGTCACGATGATCTTCGGAGGCGTACATCGAAAGCATCTCTCTAAGCATGCGGTTGAGGCGTTCAGTTAGGCCATTAGTTTGTGGGTGGTAGGTGGTAGAGAGCTTATGCGCTGCGGCACACGATCGAAGGAGGTCGTCGACAACTCTGGACAAGAAAGAGCGGCCAGATTTGTCCTACAAATGGCCAGATTTGTAGCTGATTCTAAACGGAAATTTCTGGAGCCTCAGAGCTCAGCGACCCAGACGTCCAGTTGAATCCTTTAGAGAAGTCAGCCAGCAGAGGGCGTGGTGGTCTGTAACGACAGAGAATGTGCGACCATATAAATATGGCCGGAACTTGGCGACGGCCCAAACTAAAGCTAAATACTTTCTCTCGGTGATGGAACAATTCCTCTCAGGAGGAGAAAACGGGCCACTGGCGTAAGCTATCTCGCACTGTCTGCCGTGGTGCCACTGAGTGAGAACTATGCCGATACCGGGGCCACTGGCGTCGGTGCGAACTTCTGTGGCAGCAGAAGGATTAGAGTGGGCGTAGTTGGGGGGCGTAGAGTGGGCGTAGATGTGGGGCGTAGTTAAGTAGCTGGTGAGAGCGGTGAACGATTGAGCCTGCTCAGGGCCCCATGACAATGTGGTATCTTTCTTCAGCAAATCTGTGAGTGGCCTGGCAAGGTCGGCGAAGTTTTTCACGAAACGACAAAAGTGCGAACATAAGCTGATGAAGCTCCGGACTTCCGATGTATAACGGGGCACCGGAAAGTTACAGACGGCGCGGATCTTTTTGGGATCTGTTTGGACGCCATCGGCGTTCACAAGATGGCCCAGAATGGCAATCTGACGGCGGCCAAATTGACATTTCTTGGAATTGAGTTGTAGCCCAGCTGTTGTTCTGAAGACTGCGAGAATCGCAGCAAGACGGGTCAGGTGACTATCAAAGGTAGATGAAAAGACTATCACATCGTCTAGGTAACAAAGACAAGACCACTTATAACCACGTAGGAGAGAGTCCATCATTCGTTCGAATGTGGCAGGGGCGTTACATAGTCCAAAAGGCATGACTTTAAACTGGTATAAACCATCTGGTGTAATGAAGGCTGTCTTCTCGCGGTCCATTTCATCGACAGAAATCTGCCAGTAGCTACCAAAGATCAATAGACGAGAAGTATGTAGCTCCGTGCAGGCATTCCAACGCGTCATTGATGCGTGGTAGAAGGTATACGTCTTTTCGCGTGATCTTGTTGAGGTGGCGATAGTCAACGCAGAAGTGCCAGGTACCGTCCTTTTTCTTCACAAGGACGACAGGGGAGGCCCAAGGACTACTTGATGGTTCTATGACACCTTTGTTCAGCATTTTTTTCAACTTCCGCTTCGATAACTCTGCGCTCAGTGTGGGAGACACGATAGGGGCGTCGGCGAATAGGACTGGCGTCACCAGAGTTTTATACGGTGCTGAACGATGGATGTTTGCCATAGAGGTCTGTCGTCGAAATCAAAAAATTTTGGTGTATGATGCGAGAAGGCGATGGATGTCGTTGGCTTGCGCAGGATTGAGGTCGGGTGCAATCATCTTCAAGAAACGATTTAGCAGAGAATAGGTGCTGTTAGCTACAGAACACTGAAGTAAATCTACCTCAGTTCTGAGAGCTGCTATTTCGAATTCGTTAGCATTAGATACGCTGGCGAAGAACATGCCACAAGGAAGCACTTCAGGGCACAAGCTGAAATTGAGAAATGGGAGCGAGGTGCAATTGTCAGTGACAGTCACAAGCATATGGGGAATGGCGATGTTGCTGCTCAAAAGGGCAACGGCGAGAGGAGGGAGTACATATTGACCATCGGGAACCTGTGGCTGTACGGTCAAAACGACGTAGGTGGCTGCCTGAGGCGCCAGTCGTACATGCTGAAGAGAGCACAGGCGCGGCGGGGCAGTGTGGAGTTCAGTGACTATCTGAGGCAGCTCTAGCTGAAGGACGCTGGTAGCACAATCGATAAGAGCAGAATGATTTCACAAGTAGTCCAGGCCTCGAATAACATCAGAAGGGCAGTGGTCAATCACGGCTAAAATTACAGAAGTAGTGTGGTCCTTTATACTTAAGCGGGCAGTGCAGAGACCGAAAACTATAGCCGTGCCGCCATTGGCCACACGGAGCATTTGTGCAGCTGCTGGTGTCATAACTTTCTTTAAATGTGTGCTTAGGCTTGAACTCATGACCGAAATGCTTGCGCCGGTGTCTACAAGGGCTTGTACAGGTACGCCGTCTAATTGAACGTCTATTACATTTCGTGTGGTGGCAACGGAGAGAGAATTTGCTGCGGAAGTCGTCAATGCAGCACCACCTCCGGGGGCTGCATTTTTCAGTTTTCCGGGACGATGCGGCCTGAAGCCTTAGGGGACAAGAAGCGCCGTGGCTGCAATTGGGCGACGTATTTGCGGCGAACGAGACTGGTGCCCATGTGGTGAAGGCGAGCGGCTATACCAAGTGTTTCGAGAATGGTCGACATTGAACTCTTGCGCGGGTGAAAAGGTGCGGGCGGTACCGTCGAAATGGGTCATATTGTTCGTTGCACGAGGTGCCCAGGACCATGTGTTGCGGCAGTAACAAGCAATATGTTCAACGCGGTGGCAGTTGAAACATATAGGGCGGTCATCTGCAGGTCGCCACTCAGCAGGGTTGCGAGTACGTGGAGAAAACTGTCGGTCGGAAAAGGGAGGGCATCACGATAGGGCGTTCACTGACTCTGGGTGCGGTGACATGGCACACGGAATGCACTCCGATGTTTTCAAGCTCCTGGCGCATGATGGCTTGAACAAGAGGAACAGTAACAGGAGTGGTGTCGGTACTGCGCGAACAGAATGCCGAGGGTGCCATTGCTTCCAGTCCGCGCCAAACAATGCGTGTCAGGTCTTCCGGCGGCGGCGGACGTTGTGTTGCGAACTGGTCCTCGCAAGTCGATGTTGCAATGGTGTTTGGAAGTCGGGTGAATGTTGGCATAATGCGGTGACTTTTCATTTGCTCAAATTCACGACACTCTTTGATGATCGCATCTACGGTGAAACAGCCCTTGCACATCAGCCGATTGAACACGTCGTCGGCAATACCTTTCAGGACATGCCCGACCTTGTCACCTTCTGTCATGTCGCTTTCGTCTTTTCGGCAGAGGGCCAGCACGTCTTGAATGTATGCAAGGTAGGATTCCGTGGGAGATGGGCACGGCAGGCCAATTTATTTTTGGCGGCGATCTTGCGACTCGCGGTTTCGCCAAACACCTTTCGTATCTTTTCTTTGCATTGGTCCCAGTTTGTGAGTTCCTCTTTGTTGTTTTCATACCACACCTTGGCCGTGCCTCTCAAGTAAAACAGCACATTAGCCAACTGAAGTGTGGGATCCCATCTGTTCAGCACACTCACTCGTTTGAACATGGATAACCAATGTACCGGGATCCTTAAGTGGTGTGAAAACGTATGCTTGTGACGCTGTGTTCGTGGGAGACACTGACGTTGACACGGAGGGCTCAGCATTGTCCATGGCTGGAAAACTGATGCGACGTCCGCTGCGGAGCTCCGTTGCCTGATGGTTACCCAGCACCTCTCACCAATATGTTATGGTGTTAGACACTTCTGTACAAAATGCGTTTACAGAGGAAAGCCCACAGGCAAGAGTCACAATGGCTGATTGGCCCCCTCGCGTGCCTATCAGCTGCTTGAGTTCTTCCTCTTCTTTTACTTCATCTCCGTGACAATATTATGACTTCGGAAATAAAGGCTATTTGCTTAGAACTTGAACTGTTCAATCTTGTTCTTTACGCAACTGGTAACTATTTGAGTTCAGTTGAAAATATTCGACCCTGAGGGCTGTTCGAAGTCGCTTAGAACAAAGAAAAGCAGTATTAGTACAAGCCTACAGAGGTCCCTCTGCCCTGCTCTTGTGACATTACTTCTGCTCACAGCATTTAATGGCACTAGTTGGTGGTAGCTTTACTGCTGCTGCGGCAATAACTGCCACATTATGCTCCTCACATAGTACATAGCATGAAATGCATGAGGAACCTGCAAGGAGATGAAAAATGAAATAGTTTCTCTCATCCACATATGCTCGATACACAAATATCTACTCCAAACTTTACTTTCTGCACATGAGTTGAGCTATAATCTGTTATTCCACACCATTAGTGTTACAGGTGGCATGAACTTTCCGTGCATGCAACTTTGATGCATATATGAATCAGATAGTTTCAAAATATAAGTGATGTTTCGATAAATGTTTGCATGCACTGTGCTTTTGTTGGATAGCCTCCTAGGACATTTTAATTGAGTCAAGGCCATTGTAATGTGACATTCACTGTTCAAGTTTCTTTGCAGGGACCTCATATCTTTTTGCTAGGTTGATGAAGTGCTTGTGGGGAGGTGTGTCGTTGTCTTATCAAGAATGAAGCAATGCAGAGGCCGAATTGTATTAGTATTTCACTTGGTGGAACCAAAGTGTTGCCGGCCACACCTTACAGATGAATGGCAAGGATATTTCCTCAGTCTCTCCTCCTCTTTATACCTCTTTGGAAGCCCAACTGATGTGGTGGACAAGGGTGTGCTCCCTTCAAGTCCAGAATTTCATATCTGCTTTGTAGACGTCAGAATGCAAGAACATTTGAAAATTTGCATGCTAAAAATCTTTGGCGTCTGATTTCACAGGCTTCGTGCCCGAATGTTTGCCTTAAGTGGCGGAAGTAATTGAGCTCCGCCTTTGCCACATCTGTGTCCGAACCAGCATTTTCTTGGGTCAATTTATTTGTGACTGTAGTGTGGCCTGAAAGGCAGCTTTGCCATAATTTGGGGGTGTGAACTGATAAGGTGAAGCATTTGAAGAATCTGAAGGAGCCACTTGCAATCTGACATTGACTGTATTTACTATAAAAAATTGAACCGTGGTGGAGACCAAAAGGCAGCTTTGCCGCAATACGAAACTGTGATGAGGTGAAGCATAGTGAAGATCTGAAAGAGTCACTTTCAATAGGATGTTGACTGCATTTTTCTTTGGGATGTCTGAATTGTAAACATTTGAGTGCGAATTGAATTGAACAGCAACACTCAACTACGCGCATGTTTGGCTTGACATCTATTGTATATCTGTTGATTTTTTTGGTCCATATTGTTTGTAGACACCACATATACAGGACCGACTCATTAGCGACAATTTGAGAGACCAGTGTCTTTTGAACAAGTCTGACAAATGACCTCACTGCAGTTGGTCCGGTCATTCATGACCATCGTGTCTTCTACACTCAAGTTCACCATCAAGGTTTGGGAAGGCTGAAACACAAGCAGTGCTATTGTAGTTGCAAAACGTGAATTATTCAGTGCTCGTTCTGTGAATGACATCCCGAAGTTCAAATGTGTTTAGTGGTGTTCAGTGAGTTCAAATGGTGTTCAGTCAAACGGTTGTCCGGGTTTCCACTTTTATGCGGCTCAAATGTCGGTTGCGGTTCAACTTGGCAAAAAAGAGTGATTTTTTCATGGCTTGTTGTCACAAGTTGCTTGGGAAGCCATTCTCCTTGCTGACATCTCAGGTGTGAGCTGCTGGCAGTGCGAAGTTCTGCATTTTGTAGGATAAAAAGCATGGCGGGAGGGCTGATGATTATCGGAACAGCATCTACTTCTCCACTTTACTTACTGCGAGAGCCACGTGTGCAACAAATACTAGCTGAATTTGAGGTTGTGGTACATGTGCTCTTGGGTTCCTTCTTTTATTGCTTGTGATAGCCTGAATTCATGGGTTAGACGTCATGTTGGTGAAATTTTGATGAAGGTGACATGGTACATGTCCGTGTGTTGTGTGATGTCAGTGCCGTTAAAGAAGACCAGATGGTTGAAATCTCCGGAGTCCTTTACTAAGGTATGTCTCATATTTTTAATATGTTTTGGCATGTAAAAGCCCCAAGATTATTATTATTATTATTATTATTATTATTACACTCGTGATAGCACTGAATTCTGGCAGCCATAAAAATTTTTGCATCTTGACATTCCCTGTTTGTTTCACCAAGCATTGTTGTACATAACATTTTTTTTCTTTGCAATTCTCAGTTTTTCAGTATGTAAAAGTACTCAACATTGTAGAGTTTTGTTGCTTCTTTTTCTGCCTTGTGTTCTGTTTTTACAAGTTCACATAATATCGGCACTTTCATGAAAGCCTACAAGCAGTTGCGTGCAAAGTGTTTTTCACTTTGCATTTGCAATGTTTAGCTCTGCTCCTTTGGCCATGTTTCAGTGCTAAACATTCTTTTAACTCCAAGCCTCAGACTCGTTTACGTGACTCACCTCCATGTGCACTTCTCGGGCCTACTAGATAGTTTTCTGTCAACCTTGTATCTTTGAGCAGTCACGACGAGTGGTGCACATTTGTTTGGTTTTTATTGCTGACGCAGGCGATGCCGAGTTTTCCTTCACCATTCTTCTCCACACGTACCTGAGGCTGAACGATGTGAACCAGTTCTCCTTATCTGGCCTCCGTGGATGCTCTTACGTTGACAAGGTGAGCACTCGTCTGGGTAGCATGTTGAGCAAGGGCATTCTTGCTCAAATGTCCAACCATGCCGCACTAGTGGACACTCTGCTCTATGCCACTTCATTTTTAAAAGAAACCCACAGCAGTAGTTTAGTGGCCATCGTCCTTGGCTGCCAATCTGAAGGTCACAGGATTGAATCCCAACCATGGTGGCCATAATTTGGTGGAGGTGATGCACTTTAAAGAGGTTGAAAGTTCTGGAGCCTTCTGCTACAGTGTCCCGGATAATCATTTTATGTTATTTGCACACAAGTTATTAGTTTACGAATGCACTAGCTCACCTTTCATGCAGCAAGCTCCAAGAGGCTTGTAGAATAACATTTGTCTTTATCTACCTCCACTTACTACAGTGGATAGTCGGGCCGCAGCAGGAGAGAGAACAGTAAGTTAGCGAAGACGTCAGGGAGGAAGATGAGCGTGTAATTAAAAAACAAAACAGAGAAGAATGGGATGAAATTGAGTGCTTTTGTTGTTTTCATGCAGTTCAAGACAGTTCAAGCTCACATGTTCATTCGGTGCCTGTGGTAAGTAACACCAGGTAGTGCAAAGAGCTGTTGAAGAATAGCATTGAGTATATGGCGATAGAGAACAGTCTTTTTGCTGTGTTGCTAGCGCTCGATTTTAAAGTAACATAATCTGTGAGAAAAGTGAGCGCTACGTGAGCTGAATAGAAAACACGGTTACATTGATGGTTCAATGTCTATAGCAGTGAACCATGCTTAACTGACCTTGGAAGACAGATTTAAGCGCATTCATGTACTGTGAAGCCCACCTTGTTGAGTTGTAAGAAAATATTCTCGTTTTTCATACGCTTTCTCTGTAATTATTTTCACACATTGCTTGTTAGCTCAGGTTGCACAACAACCGTTACACTTTCTTTCTTTGAGTTGTCAATAAATTGTATTTCACATGGCACTTTTCCTGGTGACCCGCGAAGGTGGTCTATTCGATAAGGCACTCAGCTGCTGAACCGCAGGTCGCAGGATCGAATGCCGTTCCTGGCGGCCGTATTTTCGATGGAGGCAAAAATGCTTGAGGCCAATTTGCTTAGATTTAGGTACATAATAAAGAACCCTAGGTGCTCGAAATTTTCAAAGCCCTAGACTACGGCGCCTCTGATAATCATATGGCCGTTTTGGGACATTGAACCCCTTCAATTAAAGAAAAAATTTGCCTGGTGTTACACAGTTCAAGCGAAGCAGCGTCGATATAGCAGCGGCGTTGCAGCAGACTCGCAGGCTTCCATGTTATGCTTGGGCTTGCAACGTCTGAAATGTCTTGATTGATTGATATGGGGGGTTTTACGTTACAATACAACCGCGTGATTATGAGAGATGACGTAGTGGAGGGCTCTGGAAATTTTGACTTCTGGGGTTTTATAACGTGCACCCAAATATGAGCACACAAGTCTACAGCATTTTCGCCTCCATCAAAAATGCAGCCCCCGCAGGTGTGATTCAATCCCGCAACCTGCGGGTCAGCAGTGGAGTGCCTTAGCCACTAGACCATTACGGGGCCCTCTACAGAAGGTAAAAACGTGAACAAGAAGAAAAGTGCATTCAGTGCATTTGTTGTTAGTATCGGCACACTAAATGCTTCATGTTTTCCTCCAATGTCTTAAAGTGGTGCATTTAAAATTCTTCTTGCCAGTGAACCATGCCAGATAGCACATGCAGTGATCTTCAGGATGACCTACACAATCATTGATCAGAAACGAAGATTTGACTAAGAACAAGAAATCATTTAATTAGAACAAGGGCAATAAGGGATCTCCACAGAAATCAACAGAGGACAAATACAAGAGGACAAATACAAGAAATACACACGATTAAACAATAACAGCAAGAAAACAAACTATGCTTTAAAAGAACACTACAAGGGCAAATGCAGATGTGAGGAAGAACATAGGCACATACAGAAGTGCATTGCCATCGGCCGACTTGCTCGGACAGTGGACGCCAGCGGAGAACTCAACTGTCCATGAACAAGTTGCATCAGCAAAAGCTGGAGAGCAACCTCTTTGCGAACGAAATTCTTCATCTGTAGCAGCAGGTATGAGTTATCGGGAGCAACAGCCAACTTTCGCATTGAAGCCACCTGTGGATGAGATTGGCTGGGGTGGCTGCGCGTTGTCTGTGCAGATCATTCAACCTTTGGCAGAGACGGACCTGTTTAGACACTGTGGATGGTTTCTTTGGCTGCAGCCACTGAAAGGCGTCATCTTCAATGCCTTTCAAAGTATTCCTGATCTTATCGGCATCAGCCATTGCGATGTCAACGCGGTTGCATGAGACGATAGCATCTTAATTGTAAGTCCTGAATGTCTCACCATTCTGCTGCGCACGACCACACAAACGTTTCTTTGCTCGAAGCTTGGGAACAGGGATGTGCCAGAGTATTTCAGTCACGTTCGTTTTGAAAGGAGCCCATGCTGGAAAGTCATGAAGGTGGTATTGATGCCTCACGCTGGTGACACAACTGAAATAAAATGACACGTAATTGAGCTTCGCGACATAGTCCCTGCTGTTGATCACACTGACCAGTTCGTATTCAGTGAGCCAGCCTTCACCGCCTCTTCTGTACCGCTGAAGATTTGTTCGGTCACGTTGAAGCAGTAGGTCAAGGTAGACCAATGTAGGCACCAGGACAGCGGGTTATAGCTGGGGTTTGGTTGGTACCTCATCCAGCATTGCTTAGGCTGGCTTCAGTTTCCAGCTACTAGTTTCAGATTTTTGCTACCCAGCAACTTCATCAATTGTCATCATCATTATCAGCCTGACTACGTCCACTGCAGGACAAAGGCTTCTCCCATGTTCCGCCAGTTAACCCGGTCCTGTGTTTCCCGCTGCCAATTTATACCCGCAAACTTCTTAATCTCATCTGCCCCTCTAACCCCTAACCCGCTTGCCTTCTCTGGGAATCAAGTTAGTTACCCTTAATGACCAGCAGTTATCCTGTCTATGCGCTACATGCCTGGTCCATGTCAATTTCCTCTTCTTAATTTCAACTATATTTTCCTTAACCCCCATTTGTTCCCTAATCCACTCTGCTCTCTTCTTGTCTCTTAAGGTTACACCTACCATTTTTTTCCATTGCTCGCTGTGTCGTCCTCAATTTAAGCTGAACCCTCTGTGTAAGTCTCCAGGTTTCTGCTCCGTAGCTAAGTACCGGCAAGATACAGCTGTTATATACCTTCTTCTTCAGGGATAGTGGCAATCTACCTGTAATAACTTGAAAGGGCTTGCCAAATGTGCTCCACCCCATTCTTATTCTGCTAGTTACTTGAATCTCGTGGTTCGGCTCCACGGTTATTACCTGCCCTAAGTAGACATAGTCTTTTACAACTTGAAGTGCACTATTACCTATCTCGAAGTGCTGCTCTTTTCTTAAGTTGTTGTACATTACTTTCGTTTTCTCCAGATTAATTTTAAGATCCACCCATCTGCTCTCTTTGTCTAACTCCATAATCATGAGTTAAAATTCGTCTCCTGAGTTACTCAGCAATGCAATGTCATCGGCGAAGCGCAGGTTACTAAGGTACTCTCCATTAACTCTTATCCTAACTGTTCTCATTCTAGGCTTCTGAAAACCTCCTACAAGCACGCGCTAAATAGCATTGGGGAGATTGTGTCCCCTTGCTTTACACCCTTCTTGATTGGTATTCTGTTGCTTTCTTTATGAAGCACTATGGTAGCAGTTGATCCCCTGTAGATTTCTTCCAGGATGTTTATATATACTTTATCAACGCCCTGATTCCATAGTGTCTGCATGACGGCTGATATTTCTACTGAATCAAACGCCTTCTCATAATCTGTGAAGGCTATGTATAGTGGTTGGTTATATTCTGAGCATTTCTCTATTACCTGATTGATAGTATGAATGTGGTCGATTGTTGAGTAGCGTGTTCGAAATCCTGTTCGCCTGTTGTTGTGCGTGTGGAGTAGCCTGTTCCGTACAACCAATTGTAGTGGTGGTTTATTGTAAAGGTGGGCAGGGATCTCAACGGCTGCAGCAACAGCAGGTAAGCCATTGCCAGGGAGCAAACTGTCTGAGCGAGCAATCTGATGACGATGAACTTCTGTATGAGGCTATCTTCTTCCTCGCAGAGACAGCATGGTATGTTAATGAAATAACTCAACAAGATGAAAAATAGAAGGCCCACTAAGAAAATTTACGAGAAAGATCGTGCTCTCACTGCTGAGCTTCTTGTGGGACGCCGTGCACACAAAGACAATGTTTACAGCTGGGTATCAACAAAATAACGTGGTAACAAGACAATCACAATTGAAATGTACCGTACAGACCATGCCAGATTTCGGCATTCGTAGGGGAGTCGGCAGGTTGCTGCTGATGGTCTCGCCAGGTTTGGTAGACGACGAGGATGCTTAGTGTTGCAACCGACTCAATTCCCTGCCCGGGGCACTCCATGCTCGCGGCCTACGTGAGACTCGCGCCACCACTGACTGCGCTCTTCGCTGGTTCAATGTCAACTTAGGAAGCAAGGAAATCTTTTCAGGTCGTACGCATCGCTTCTGAGAGGTGATTCTGTTTGAAGACATACAACCCCTTTTGCTGCAGGTGCAGGGAAGATTCGGTGGCACTGTTCTTGCATTGTCAGTTTCCGGTAGCTTCCCAATTTAAAGGCATCTTTCCTTCAACGAAAGGGCGTGCATGCGAAAATGGCATACATTTGTTACCCTTGGATTTTCATGATGATCATAACAGTTTGTACCTATGTGGAACACATTATTTTCTGCAAGTTCTTAAAAAATTTTGTGACTCTTTAACAAGTTGGTGCTACTGAGTGAAGAGGGTCCAAATGTTTTCATAGTGCTGCAACGTGTGTCTGCAAACCAGAGCAAGAAAATGATGCTGCTAAAGACATTCTATATTTAATGCGCATACTTTTGAATCGTTGTGTGCACTGATACTTCTTTGGCAATCACCTAATATGGTGTATTCCCCACCACGGTATTGTGATATTATCATTTAGTATATCTACTTTAGGGACATTAGTGCGCACTAAGTGGATGTCAATATTTGTCGGGAGAGAGTGAGACCAGTGCTTGTGTTTGCTCTCTTTCTTTATTCTACTTTTCTCCGGCCTCAGCTTTCATGAATAAAATAGCATAATATTCCGAGCAAGCCCCCTCCCCCCCCCTTAACTCCTTTGGCAAGTTGATATTGCCAGCAACGTGGAGGAGGGAGCAAAGAACAGTGAGCACAGCATAAACAGGTTGAGAATGATACCATGAACTTTGCATTTTCACTCTGTCAGTGCTGTTTGTATCGAATGCTGTGCATTCTGTTACTCACATCATGATAAGCCAACAGCAACTAGCCCATTAATGCCACCTTTTGCAGGTGAAGCAAGGAAAGACGGGCGTGGAATGTGAGGAAATGTGCACATCAGGGGTGCCACAGACAGGTGCGTTCTTGTCCTTGAGTGAATCAAGGCAGCATAATCTCACACAGTTGCATATTTGTGTTGGCAGCGAGTCAAAAATAAAGGGAGGCCTTCAGCCATGCTACAGACTAGTGGACATTCCTCGTCTGTTTGAGAAATGTTAGCAAACATTTAAATGGTGTGTTGTTGAATTTGCTGGGGGCATTTTTTTATCTTCTTCATTGTGCAGTGCTAACAGTGATTGGAACCAAGGGAGGAATACACAGCGATGTAGTTGACTTAGAGCTAAAGTTTCTAATAAAAAAGAAGCACAAACACACATACATGAAAGTTAACCAATGATGTTAATGAGTGGTTTTCAATGGCTCAAGGGCAAATCGATGGTGAAGGAGCGCCATTTCGATAGACTAGAGATATGAACAATGAATGTTATGATGCGTGGCTGTAAAAGGGCCTTAAAATTCCTCGTGCTAACGCAGGCTGAAAACATAGAAGCAATAAAACCATGACATTGACGTGGAACTATGTGCAATGATACTAAATGATGAGACGTCGTGGTAGTGGGACAGTGACGGAGTTGCAGCCACCGCGGCAGCGACTTCTCTTCTGAGATCGTGTTACGAACTGTGAGCGGCCCTCCACATCTCTCACACAATGGTGCACCACCATCAGACAAAAGGTATGAATGTGTCGAGTGTGTATGTCCTATCTGTAGTCTTGTAAGTGTGACTTGTGTGTAGCGTGATCTGTATACTGTTGGCCAATTTCCAAGTCTCGGTTTGACAACATGCAGTTGGTTTTCTGTCTTTCCGATTCCCATTGGCGCTGCTAGCACGCCCTGAGCTCCCGTCTTAGAAATGGTTTCAGATCAAACGCAGGGACAGCTACAGATAAATTTGCGCCAGTGTTGTCTTGGGCAGATGCGGCCAGCTGATTCGCCAACACATTTCCAGTAATTTTGCGGTGCCCCGGCACTTAGCAGACTACAACATGCCGTTTAAGAGCGTATATTGTGCATAACAGAGAGTACAAGGACACAAGGACAGGATTTTTGTGTTTTCGCAGAGTTTTCAGAGCCTATCACTGCGCTCAGTGAATCTGTCTATATTACCGCGCGTTGTAGTTGCAGTTTCCTAATATGCTTTACAGCCACATATACCGCGTGAGCCTCTGCTGTGAAGGTGCTTGTTTCGGAGGGCAGAATACCGGAGTAGGAGAAAGATGGCCCAACAGCTGCATAGGACACACAAGTGTGAGACTTCGAAGCATCAGTGAAAAATTCTGGGCAGGTGTACTTGTGTTGGCGTTCGAGGAAATGCGTGTGGATATGTACAGTAGGTGTGTGTTTAGTGACTTCCATGAAAGATAGGATCGCAGTCTATGACATGCCACTTCCTATGGTGGCAGATATACTGCTGGAGCCATCAAACATTGTTCTAAAAGTGGCACAGCTGTTTCCTCAGCGAGCCTCCTGACACGGAGTGAGTATCGCTGTCTCAGCAAAGGACGGTTATTGAACAAGCTACAGTTAGACAGATCGTTAATTGTGTAGTGAGCGGGATGTTCCTCATCAGCGTTAACCTTGAAATAGTATGTAAAAAACAGGAAACATCTCTGCAGATAGAGCAACCATTCATTTGATTCTACGTACAGACTCTCTACGGGACCTAGTTCGAAAAGCACCCGTAGAAAGGCGTAATAATGATGATGATGTTTGATGTTTTGTGGCGCAAGGGCCATTTCACGGCCAAAGAGCGCCAGTTCATCTTACTAAAATTATGAACAATAATTGTGACAAGCAGTTGTATAGGGCCATAAAATTTCTCGCGGTAAGGCGTGTAAAAACATACATAGTAATAAAATCATGACCATGCCGTGAAAGGTGTGCGGGGTGTGAATAGGTGACAAAAGTTGGTGATAATGAAAAACGATAGTGGACATGTATTGCATTAGCACAAGTACCTCACTCCTTCATACTCTTGCGCCCAAGGGCCGTGAGGCAAATGCTTTCTTGTGTAGCCACCACAGCAAAAACCTCTCTGGAGAGGTCGTGCTACGGAATGCCCGGGTATATGATATAAAAATTATGAATTTCTTTTAAAAACGCTTACACTGATTTATGACTAAAAAGCGGTTCCTTACCGACGCACATTGCAGGGTGTAAAGGTATATGTTGTCGGTAGGGTAATGGAAAATGTTGTTTGCTTAGAGTTTTTAAGTGTTTCCACTGGATTAACATGTGAAGGACTGTTAATGCTTCACCACATCTGTCACACAATGGTGGATCGCCACTGGACAAAAGATATGTGTGTGTCGTGTATGTGTGGCCCATCCTGAGTCTCGTTAGTATTACCTCTGTATGACGCGATTTTGATACTGGCAGCCAATGACCAAGGTTTGGTTTAATAATGTGTAGTTTGTTTTGTGTGTGTGTGTCCCACTTGCTCAGCCAGTAGTCCCTGAGGTTTCGTTTGAGAGACGGCTTGAGATCAAGGGCCGGCATTGATATGGGTGTAGGGGCAGTGCTTTTGTGGACGGATGCAGCGAGCTGATCCGCCCTCACGTTGCCTTGGATCTCACGGTACCCTGGCAGTCAGCTTACTACAACATGTTGTTTGAGTGTGTAGTGTGTGCACAAAATGGAGTAAAGTGAGACAAGGGCTGGGTTTTTTTGTTTTTTAAGAGTGTTCTAAGCCGGTACCACACTGAGGGAGTCCGTATAAGTTACTGCTTTTTGTATTTGTAATTCCTTGCTGTGTTTAGCCGCCACAAGTATCGCATAAGCTTCCGCTGTGAAGATACTTGTGCCTGGACGTTGAGGGCCTGCATCCGAAAAGGATGGGCTGACAGCAGCCTAGGACACAGAGGAGTTAGACTTGGAGGCATCTGTGAAGAACACAGGATGTGTGTATTTGTGTTGAAGTTCCAGGAAGTATGTTCGGATATGGGCAACAGGCGCGTGTTTTGTAACTTCTAGAAAAGACACATCGCAGTCTATAGTCTGCCACTGCCACGGTGGCGGGTATTCTAAAAGAGCCATTAAACTGTGTTCAATCGACACCACAGTTTCCTCCGGTAGACCCTTCAGGCGAACTGAGAAGGGCTGCCTCATCGAAGGCCTGTTTTGAAACAGAATGGAGCTCGACAAATCATTAATAGTAGAGTATGAGGGGTGCTTCTTGTCTGCTTTCACATGAAGGAAATAAACAAAGGACATGTAAGTTCTCTGCAGATGAAGCGACCACTCATTTGACTCAACATAAAGGCTTTCTTCGGGGCTGGTGCGAAAAGCACACGTAGAAAGGCGGATGCCCAAATTGTGCACGGGGTCCAGCATCTTCAAAGCACTTTGAGTGGCAGACTGATAAACAATGCCCCATAATCTAAGCGGGTGCGAATGAGGCTTCGATACAGATTCATGAGGCATTTCCCATCACTACACCAAGTAGTACGTGACAACACTTTTAAAACATTCATGGCTTTTAGACATTTTGTTTTTAAATTCTTGATGTGCGGTACGAAGGTCAACTTGTTGTCCGAGATTATTCCTAAGAATTTATGCTCCGCATTAACACACAGAAGTTGACCGTTCAGTTCAATGTCGGGTTCTGAGTGCATGCCCCTCTTTCGGGAGAACAAGACACACGTGCTTTTTTATGGGTTCAGTCGGAATCCGTTTTCTTCTGCCCGTTTGGAGACCTTGTTCAAACCTAACTGAACCTGCCGCTTACACATTGCCAGATTTCAAGATCTAAAGCCAAGCTGGACGTCATCGGCATATGTACATTAAAACATATTACGAGGGATGGACAAGCGCAAGGAATTCATTTTGATTAGAAAAAGTGTGCAGCTAAGTAAACCACCTTGTGGCACGCCTATTTCCTGGACAAATGTTTGGGAAAGAACCGTGCCCACTCGGACACGGAATGTCCGGTTTGACAGGTAACTTTCGATTATGTGAAACATTCTTCCGCGCACGCCAAGGTGGGAAAGGTCTCTTGGAATTCCGAAACGCCATGTTGTATCATAAGCCTTTTCGATATCGAGGAACACAGAGAGAAAATATTGTTTATGGACGAAGGCGTCTCTGATCTGTGCCTCGATACAAACAAGGTGGTCTGTGGTGGATCTATCTTCTCGAAACCCGCACTGAAATAGGTCGAGCAAATTGTTTGCTTCAAGGAAATGTACAAGTCGGCAATTTATCATGTTTTCGACGACTTTGCACAAGCAGCTTGTAAGTGCAATAGACCTATAACTCGAAGTTAAAGAAGGGTCCTTGCTCTCTTTCAAAATGGGAATAATAATAGCCTCTTTCCAGGAGGTAGGGATAGTGCCAGAAAACCAGATAGCATTGTACAAACAAAGTAAGGTTTTTCGTGTTTCGATTGGTAGGTTTTTTAACATTTCATACACCACACGGTCAGAACCTGGGGCAGAGGTACTGTAGGAGTTCAGAGAAGTTCGCAGCTCAGCTAGACTGAAAGCTTGGTTATATGCCTCGTATCTAGTGCATTTGTGTTCGAGTTTCTGCTTTTCTATTCTTGTTCTGTATTTTTAGAAAGTGTCAGTATAGTGGGACGAGCTGGACACTTGTTTGAAGTGTGCACCGAGGAAGTTTGCCCGATCTTCCAAGGTATCACCCTGAGTGTTTACGAGTGGAAGTGTGTGTACTTGTTTTCCAGCTATCCTACCGACCATGTTCCAGACTTTAGCCTCCTGTTTGTAGTGAATGGATCCCTGACAAAAACTTTTGCCAGCTTTCTCTTCTGGCCTGCCGACGCGTTCTCTTGCCTTGAGACTATTTTCTTGAAGGTTTCAAGATTTTCGGCTGTCGGTGAGTTCCGAAGCAGCCTCCAAGCTCTGTTTTGCTGTTTGCGCGCGTTTTGGCATTCAGAGTTCCACCATGGCACACGTCGTTTTCCAGGGTGTCCGTTTGTTTGTGGGATGCATTTTGTTGCAGCATCAATCAAAAACGCTGTGAAGTAGTTCACAGCAACATCAATGTTCAAAGTACAGATGTCATTCCAACTAGACGAGCGATTAGTATAAAACTGTTCCCAGTCGGCTCTGTTTATTAGCCACTTGGGAACACGTGGTGGGCACTCGGTTACTGTAGTTGTGCTCAAAACTACGGGGAAGTGGTCACTTCCGTACAGATTACTGACAACTTTTCACTGGAGTAGAGGCAGAAGAGATGGAGATACTATGCTTAGGCCTATGGAGGAGTAGGTGTTATTAGCGGGATTATAATAGGTTGGTTCTTTTCGATTTAAGAGACACGCCATCGACGAGAGAAGGAACTGTTCAATCAGTCGACCTCGCGCGTCATACCGAAAGTCACCCTATAGCCTGCTATGCACATTGAAGTCTCCAAGGAGAACATAAGGCTCCAGAAGTTCATCAATTAAAGAGTGTAAATCACGTTTTTGCAGCTGATAGCTAAGAGGAATGTAAATAGTGCAGATTGTGATCAGTTTATCAAAAAGAACCACTCGAACAGCCACTGCCTCAAGGGATGTTTGGAGTTCTAAGTGTGTGCATGCAATTCCTTGATTCACTACGATGGCAACAACTCCGGATGGTGTCATGACATCAACACGGTCCTTTCGGAAAATAACGTATTTACGAAGAACATTTGCTTGTTTTGAAATAAGGTGTGTTTCTTGTACACACAGCACTTTTGTTGGGTGTTCGTGTAAGAGTTCTTGGATGTCGCCAAGGTTTCTGAGAAGGCCCCTGACGTTCATTGTATAATTTGAGTGTTCATGGTGAATGTAAACTAGTGCTGTGTGTACGAAAAGCGAGTGGCTATTTAGACAGGGAGTTTGAGTTCACTTAACAGGGCCGTCACCAGGCCCTGTTATTGCCTTTTTTGTTTTCTTGGCGCGCTCCAAGGAGCCACGCCGCTTTTCGGCACCAAGGGTACCGACGTATTCATTGCCTCCTCGGAGGCACTGGATGACCGCACGTGCGGGCAGTTAGTTTGAATTTCGGGCCTCGCCTGGTGAGGTGAGGCCTTGAGACCCGAGGACTCTGGAGTCTCCGGTCTCTGTCTGGGAGTAGGCGGTGTAGCCCGGGCTACAGCCGCCTTGGGGGCAGTTGCCACAACTGCCGGCTCTGTATGCGCGGGCCGAAAGAGTGGTGAGGGCTGGTGCGACGGTGTCCCCTGACGCGCCGCATCAGCGTATGTAGGTCCATAGAATGGTGCTACTCTTCTCCGTGCTTCCTTAAATGAATTGTTCTCGTTCACCTTCAATGTAATTATTTCATGTTTTTCCAGTATGTGCAGGAGCGTGAATATGCGGCATGGTTTCCTTCGCAGTTTACACAGTGTGGCGGTTATTTGCAGTTCTCAGACACGTGGCTAGCACTCCACATTGTGCACAAGTCCGGAGACCACGGCAGGTTTTAGAGCCATGGCCATACCTCTGGCACTGGAAGCAACGACGAGGGTTTGTTATGTACGGCCTGATAGATGTCTTCGTGTACCCTGTTTGAATAGACTCTGGTAGTTTATTGGATGCAAACGTGAGAAGTAAGTGTTTTGTTGCTGTTTCCTTATTATCTCTTCTGATGTGATTCTCTGCACATTAGTGACATTTTGGCTTTTCCAACCCTCCCAAAGTTCAGTCTTAGTCAAGTCAAGTAAGTACATGTCAGATACCCCTCCGCGAGTTGTGTTCATTGATCTATGTGGTGTTATGGTTGTTGGTATGCCAACAAAATCTGAAAGACGGCCTAGCTTTTCAAATTGTTCTTTGTCACGGATTTCGAGGAGAAGGTCTCCGCTAGCCATTTTGGTTACCTTGTATCCTGCACCAAGAGTTTCGGTAAGACATCTAGCAACTACGAAACGAGAGACGGTCCTGGCTTGCTTTTCAGTTTTTTTGCAGTGAATAACATGAAAGCTAGGATATGTTTCTATTGGCCTTTTGAAAAAGTTTGTCATCGGTGCATACCCGCTTTAGGCCGGTACGATCAGACAGTAGGGGGAATGCTCCATGCATGCAGCTCTTATTTTTGTTCAGCAGCGTTGGCGGCCACCCACCACGGAGCCCAACAAGGGGACGCTGCAAGTTTGCGGATGCTGAAACCCGCAGACACCAGCCGTACAACGCCACTATAGCCCAATGCGCCTAGGCCAAGGTAGGCTATTTGCACAGGGTTAACCCTAGCCGCCAGGAAGTTTTGATGTTTCTAGAGAGGAAGTTTGGAAGTAACTGGAAGAGATTGAGGACAGGAGAGATAAAAAGTGAGAGATAAAGACGAAGATGTAGGGAGAGAGAGAAAAGAAAAGGTGACTACTGATTTCCCCTTGGTGGGTCAGCCCAGGGGTGCCGTCTACGTGAAGCCAGGGACAAAGGGGTGTGTTGCCTCTGCCAGGGGGCCTTAATGGTCCAATAACCCAGCGTCGTCTACACCCCCAGGATCCCCTTTTACCCCGGACACGGCAAAGCCACGCACCGCAAGCGTGGGAGGGAGTCAATACTCCCCCGTTAGCTCGGGTCCGTGGTGTCGCAACACACCAAACACCTACTTGCGCAGGCGCCCCTGCGGGGCGTAGATAGGCGTATGCCTAGATGGTGGACAGGGTCGAGAATCTTTAAGGCTGATGGTGTCACTGACTGATAGATTATAGCACCGTAATCTAGGTGCGTGCGTACGAGGCTTTACATAGATTCATCAGACATTTCCTGTCACTGCCCCACGTAGTTCGTGATAACACTTTCAAAATATTCATGGTTTTTAAACACCTGTCATTCAAATACTTGATGTATGGCATGAAGGTTAGTTTTGTGTCTAATATTAGGCCCAGAAATTTATGCTCTGTCTTCACAGAGAGACGTTGACCTTACAGGTCAATCTCGGGATCTGAATGAACGCCCCTTTTTCGGCAGAACAAGATGCAGATACTCTTTTGCGCGTTCAGTTTAAAAGCATTTTCTTCTGCCCATAGAGAGACCTTGTTCAAAGCTAGTTGATTGATTGATTGATTTGTGGGGTTTAACGTCCCAAAACCACCATATGATTATGAGAGACGCCGTAGTGGAGGGCTCCGGAAATTTTGACCACCTGGGGTTCTTTAACGTGCACCCAAATCTGAGCACACGGGCCTCGACATTCCCGCCTCCATCGGAAATGCAGCCGCCGCAGCCGGGATTTGAACCCGCGACCTGCGGGTCAGCAGCCGAGTACCTTAGCCACTAGACCACCGCGGCGGGGCCAAAGCTAGTTGAACCTGACGTTCACCCACTGAGAGTTTACAGGACTTAAAGCTAACCTGCACGTCATCAAGATATGTACAGTAAAACAAATTTCGTGGGATAATGAGGTGCAAAGAGTTCATTTTCACTATAAAAAGTGTACAGCTCAACACCCCTCCTTGCGGCACTCCTGTTTCTTGAACAAATGTACGGGACAACACAGTGCCCACTCGAACACGAAATGTCCGATTAGACTGGTAACTTTCGATTATTTTCAACATTATGCCTCGCACACCTAGGTGTGACAGGTCTCGAAGTATGCTAAAGCGCCACGTAGTGTCATATGCCTTCTCCATATCAAGGAACACTGACAAAAAGAATTTTTTTATGGATGAAAGCATCACGAATTTGTGCCTCAATACGGACAAGGTGGTCAGTAGTGGACATAGCCTCTCGGAACTTACACTGGTAAGGGTCAAGCGGTCTATTTGTTTCAAGAAAATGCATCAATCGTCTGTTCAGCATTTTTTCAAAACCTTGCAAAGGCAACTTGTCAATGGTATGGGCCTGTAGCATCATGCTAAAGCTGGTCCTTGCCCTGCTTAGAAATTGGGATAATGGTAGCTTCTTTCCAGGTGGACGGGATCTCACCGGAAAACCAAACGGCATTGTACAAGGAAAGGAGGGCTTTTTGGGTTTCAGGAGGCAGACGTTTGAGCATTTCGTATAATATACGGTCAGAGCCTGGGGATTGTTAGAGCAGTTTAATGATGCTTGTAACTCAGCTATGACAAAAGGTTCATTGTATGCCTCATTGTTTGTAGATTTGAATTCTATTTTCTGTTTCTCTATTCTTGCTTTGTATCGTTGAAACGCTGGACTGTAATGGGATGAGCTGGAAACCTGTTCAAAATGTGCACCAAGAGAGTTCGCTTGGTCTTCGAAACGAATGCCTTGTGTGCTTACTAGAGGAAGAGGAGTTGTTCTCGTCCTACTACCCTACTGACCATTTTTCAGACTCTTGCTTCATGCGTATATGTATTGATTCCTGATATAAAACTCTCCCAGCTTTCCCTCCTGGCCTGTCGACGCGTTCTCCTGCCTTGGGATTTGATGTTTTTAAAATTGACAAGATTTTCAGCGGTTGGTGAGTCTCGAAGCAATCTCCATGCTTTGTTTTGTTGTTTGCGAGCGTTTCGGCATTCGCTGTTACACCAGGGGACTCATCGTTTTCTGCCCAGTCCAGGTGTTCGTGGAATGCACTTAGCGGCAGCTTCCATAACAAAAGCAGTAAAGTATTGTACAGCTGCATCTAAGCTAGAACCGCATATGTCAGTCCAACTTAAGCTAGCAGCCTTGTAAAACTGGTCCCAACTGGCTTTTTCTATCAGCCATTTGGGAGCCTGTGGAGGACTTTCATTCGGTACTGCTGAGCTCAGAACTACAGGATATTGATCACTTCCAAAAGGATTACTAATGACTTTCCAGTCAAGTAGTGGAAGATGCGATGGAGATACAATGCTTAAGTCGATTGACGAGTAGGTATGCTTAGCGAGGCTACAATATGTTGCCTCTTTCCTATTGAGGAGACAAGCGCCAGAGGAGAAAAGAAACTGTTCAATCAGACGACCTCGTGCATCGCGGCGCGAGTCACCCCACAGACTGCTGTGTGCGTTAAAATCTCCAAGGAGAAGGTACGGTTCTTGTAGTTCATCAATTACTGCCTGTAATTATTGTTTACTAAGTTGGTGCTGACGTGGTATATAAATATAGCAAATTGTGACCACTTTATTCAAGATAACGGCTTGGACAGCTACTGCCTCAAGAGACGTCTGAAGTGGTAAATGTGTACAGGAAGTTTCTGAATGCACAACAATGGCAACACGACCGGATGACGTGACTGAATCATTCTGATCCTTTCAAAACATGGCGTATTGTCGTAAAAAGTTTATGTGTTTTGGTTTTAGGTGTGTCTCTTGTACACAGCACTTTGGTGTATATTTGTGTAAAAGTTCTTGAATATCGTCGAGGTTTTTTAGCAGTCCTCTGACGTTCTACTGTAATATATGTGTCATTTTAATCTATGTGGTGCTGTGTGTACAAAGGTGTTGCCTTATGTTACAGGGTCCTTCGGAGGCCCTGTAATTTGTAGTCTTTCTTTTTTTGTGTGCTCCAAAGAGCTGCGCCTCTCCTTCGGCGTCTCGGGCGCAGGAGGAGTCGTACTTGTATCCATCGCCTCTTGTGAGGTGGTGGATGGTGCCTACTCGGTAGGCACTTTAACAAAACTTTCGGACCTAACTGCGCTTGCAGTGGTCCAAAGTCCAGCAGACTAAGAAGTCTGCTGGCCCACTTTGTTGGGTGGCGGAGCAGTACTGGCTGCTCCAGCCGGGGGCGCTTGTGGCGCGCCCGCAGTCTCACTCTGTCTGACTTTTGCGGGCACGGAAAGATGCGGCGCAGCGCCCCGGCACGTCATATCGGAGAAGAAAGGACGGGACTGATAGATGGAGAACCGTTTGCGTGCTTCTTGGAAGGACAGATTGAACTTCACTTTAATCTCAAGGATTTGTTTTTCTTTCTTCCAGATAGAGCCCGATCTCGAGTAGGCACCATGGTCTCCTTCACAATTCGCACAGCATGATGTGTTTGAAGTACACGTATCTGATGCGTGCTCGTTAGATGCACATTTTGCGCAAGTAATGCGCCCTCTGCCACTTTGTGACCCATGTCCAAAGCACTGGCACTTAAAACATTTGTGAGGGTTTGGCACATAGGGCCTGACATGGAGCTTGCAATAGCCAGTTTCAATTGAATCGGGTAAGCCACTTGTACCAAAGGTGATGATTATGTGTTTTGTGGGTGTTTCCTTTTTGTCTCTTCGTATAATTATTCTTTGGACCTTGACTACATTTTGGTCTGGCCAGCCTTCTAATAATTCACTTTCGGAGAGTTCAAGCAGGTCATCATCAGGGACCACGCCGCGCACTGTATTGATTGACCTGTGTGGGCCCACTGAGACTGGGACATCTCCAAACGCTACCAGATTAGGTAAGTTGTCGTATTGGACCTTGTCGCGAACCTCCACCGCTTCCCAACTTCGTTACACGATATCCTGGGCCGATTAGTTCAGTGAGTGTTTTCGAAACAAGAAAAAGTGAGATCGATCGGACTGTTTTGTTCTCTTTTTGGCTATACGCGACATGAAACTTGGGGAAGGACTGCTTTGGTTTAGAGAAAAGAAACTGTTCTTCGGTGCGCCACCTTCTCGGACGGCGATTAGGAAGAGGGGGGGGGGGAAAGTTGGCCATACAGATTGTGTACAGTTCGGTGGTGATGGTGGCCAACCCCCACCAAGCCCAACAAGGGGACGCTACAAGGTTGAAAGGTGAACACTTGGAGACGCCAGCCATGCATCGCCGTTATAACTGAATATAACTACCCAAGTTTGGGTAACTACACAGGGTTAACCCTTGCCACCACGAAATTTGGAAGTAAACGAAAGAGAGAAGATGACAGGACAGATAAAAAGTGAGAGATAAAGACAAAGATGTAGGTAGGGAGAGATAGGAAAAGGCGACTGGCAATTTCCCCTGGGTGGGTCAGCCCAGGGGTGTCATCTACGTGAAGCCGGGGCCAAAGGGGTGTGTTGCCTCTGCCGTGGGCCATAAAGGTCAAATCACCTAGCGTCGGCGCAGCCCCCCGGACCCCTTTTCCCCGGACACGGCAAAGCCACGCACGGCTAGGCGTGGAAGGGAGCCAAAACTCCCCCGTTAGCTCGGGTCCGTGGTGTCGCTACGCATCAAACGCCTACTTGTGCATCCAAGGAGAATAAAAAGGTTTTTATTAAAGTTATTATAATGTTCTAAGTGGCAGGCTAATTTTGACGTTGCTCCTTTGCATGTCTGAGTGAGATTGTGAAATACGAAGTCGCAGCTTCTCGAATAAGGTCTGAAAAAACCATGCCAAGAAAAAGGAAAAGAGCATTTTTTTAAAGGCACACCATATCCCATGACAGCCACTTGTTTTGGTTCGTTTCACCGCATAGCATGGGTTATTGTGGAGGAGCTGGCCTCGAAATCTACTATCACTGAAACTTAATTTACAAACTACAGCACTGGTTTAAAGATGCCATGTAATCAACGTCATAAATTTTCCCGCAAATACTGTAGAGCGAACTCTGGCACTAGTGTCTATGGGAGCTGCCACCCATGGCGCTTCAGTGAGGATGGGAATGGTGGGCAGGATTTGCTTAATCTTCATACTTTCGCTTCTATTGGGCTTTGCATGGCTTGGAGCTGCGCTGTCATGAAACGACAATCAGCAAATGTTCAGCAGTTGAGCTTCACCACCTTAATCTTTTATGCTCGTCAATTTATATTGGAGCACGAAGCTCAAAAGTGTTTGTTTTTTATTTCAAACAAAACCGAAGCACTGCAATAAAGTCACAAGTGCATTCGAAAAACAAACACTAGGCAAATTCATGTACTACCCATAACTTCTACGGTCACCGAACGATCACAGCGCCAGAGTCCTGTAGTTTTTTTAGGAAACTCTGTGATAAACATGGCGGTGCCTATGGTAGCCCTAATGAGTGGTAATTCAGTTTTGCCATCACAGTTTCCAGTAGATAGATCACTGAAAAGTTTATCACTACAAGCTCATATCTGGGAACTGGACAATTGTTTTCACTTCTCCACAAAGTGGCTCCTAAGCTTTCATGGCAGTTAAATGTGTGCGGAAGCATGCATTTTCTATGGTTGAAAAAGAAAGCACTGCTAGACGCAGGTTGACGTGGCACTCTCTTGCTTGACCATTCTTGGTCAGGTGTGAAAAAAAAAGGCGCCTATGTCTCATGCCATGCCCATATTGGGTTAATTCGTAAGTCCTTTCACCTCTTATTACAAGGGGTTCCGAATGATTTTTCCTGGTCCCTTATAGGTCCCCAACATGTGAATTGCTGAGAAACACCGCAGTCGGTCACTCGAGACAACTGAGGGCAGAGCGATAGGCCCTCCTGTTTTTTTGTTTTTTTTGTGTGGAAATCTCCTATTTTAGGGCAAAAATTTTCAGAGCTTCATAAAATGCAGAAGTTGACTGTGGTGTGACCATTAGTGATGCAAAAAATCATGATGATGATGTCAGAGCTTGCCCTATGATGTTATTGTGTCACATCACCACTTCTGTCAAAGATCGACCAATCACATAGGGAGTGCAAAACCGGGTAAAGTTTTGAAACCTGTTTGAAGGGCAGGTGTTGGTAGGATCAACTGAAAAGATAAAGAAGTCTTTATTCCGACACGCCCTGCCTGTTCTAAACCTGCTAACTAGCTCAGTTTGCCTACTAAGGTTTTTTTCTGGATCTCTTTGCAGTGCCTCAAAAGTTGAAAAAAAAAGAATGTCTCACCTTCACTGAGTAGTCTACTGCAAAACATTTATGGCATGTTTTCTGACAATATGCTTTTTCTTTTATACAGGGTCTACAGCAAAACAAGTGATACCCACCCTTGTAGCGTGGTGGGCAAGGCTTTGGTCGTTGTGAAGAAGACAAAGAACTTTCCCGATACATGTCAGTTTCAGAGTAGACAAAGTTTTTAAGTAACAGCCTCAACTGCTTCATGGCATTGGGAAATGTGGCGTTGAAACCCTATTCACGTTCCTTAATTTCGTGAAGTGAGATGAGAATGAGGGTTTGAGCAGGAATCAAAGAGACTCTTTACCTTCCCTGTAACACACTCTGGAAGAGGCCCCGCCGATCAAACAGCGGCAGGCTCACAAGCTTCCACTTTATGTCTCAGCCTGCGACACCAGAAAGGCATCAAAGTGGTACGTTTCGAGCTTGTATAGGTTAATCAGCCCATATGGGGTTGCATGTGCAGTGATGTTTGGTTCTGACTGATGAGCTCTTAGACCAGACACGAATATTAGATTCAAAACAAACTAGCAAAGAACTAAAACAACGGCTTTCGAAGGAATTAACAAAAATATATGATGAAAAAGAACAGCTGCAAATGAAATGACGCGCTAAAAGAGCATTACAAGTACAAATACACAGAACGCAGTACGTTAAGAAACTAACTGGACACGATGAAAACTAAGAGTGATACAAAAAAGAATTACTGAAAAATCATGCTCGTACTTCTGAGTTTTAATGTCCGACACAGCGCACACTAAGACAATATTTAAAAGCTGGGTACAACCACAAAACGGTTGAAAAAAATCGCAATAAAACATTTCATTTACGAGCCAGTTCAGCTCGTAGTTTAGATAAGGGAGTTGACGTGGTGACACTGATGGTCTCGCCAGCTTAGGCTGACGACGGTGCCAGGTGTTGCAGCCATCTCAATACGTTGCGCAGGACACTCCATGCTCGCCACCTACGTGAAACTTGCGGCGTCGAGGACCATGCTTTTCGCTAGTTGAACGTCAACTGCCGAAGCAGTAGAACGTTTTGGGAGCATGCACTTCCATTTTTGTCATTTTACCGGAACACATATGTGCGCTCTTCACTGCAGGAGCAGGGAAGAAGGGACGGCGCCATTGCCAGGTCGTTATTTGCCGAAAGTCCTTTTCTGATTCGAAGGCCCTTCGATGAAGGGGTGCCTGGTCGAAAATGCTCAATATTAGTTACAGTCCTTCACTGCCATTTTGTTTTGGGCCACAATGAAAAGCGTACCATCTGAAAGTGTGTGGAAATTTTTGGAACAGAATTTTTCGATCTGCATTCGGTCTCCTTCCATTGGTAGGATGAATGCACACAACACTCTTTGGTGTAGGCAATGACAGTTGTACTGCCATTGAAAGTCTAAACTGAAAATGCGTGCAGATTTTGCAGGTTTCATCAAGTCTTGTTTATAAATAAAAGAAATACCTTAGTGGACGTTTGAGGCATTCACACACTTTTCTGTGTTCATATGAGTGGCAGCGACTGTTGCGTTTTCGTTTCTCTGCCTTTTGCACACAGGCATGCAGGCACGCGACCACACTGCCAGCAGCACCACCGGCCGCCTATTTGAATGCGTGAGGAGAAAAAAAATGTAGTCTCTGGTGCAACCTAAAGCTCCCTCCAATGTGAAAAATATTATTTCAAGTTTCGTGTGTTCGTTTTTAAGCAAAATAAGTACCTGCTAGTATTTCTTGTCCTACCAGTAGATTAACCACATCTCTGTTCGGAGACACAAGCAGTCATTTTTTCTCGACTTGCAAAATCAAGATAAATCAAAATCAAGAAAAGCATGCTCGTTGCCCCTGAATTCAGGAACAATTTTCTCATTTGCGCCACTATCGCAAAATTTTTTCCGAGTGATGGACAGTTTCTACCTAGGTGCCCTGTGCTGCAGACTGGCAGTGAAGTGATCTACTACAAAGCTACTACATCAGTCCTTGCCGCTCCTTTGTAAAGAGACCCTATATGGTTGTTAGGTTGGGCAAGGTGATGACAAAAAAGACTGCGACGTTCATCACCTGTATGTATGATGCTTAACAACCTAACCTTCACAGAGGAATGGCTTCTCAATAGAATTTTTATACCCTCTAGTTAGCTCAAGCTGAGTGTATAAGTGCAGACATGTTCTAATTTTGTAAGCAGCGGTAGGCGCCGTCGATGTACTGAAGCACTTGTAGCAACGTTGCTGCGCACAGGCGCTACGCAACTGAAAACTCTCCACTGCCCTCTATCATGTGACAAGTGTCAGAGCAACTACAAAGCTGCCTATAAGCACAGCATGTCACACCTACTGCGTTTTACAAACATGGAATAGGTATATAGGGGGTCCATGTGCCGTTCTGTACCAAAGCCTGCACAAATTAAAACGGCTGGTGACATCAAGATCCCGAAAAGCTTGCCACTACTTGTTGCACCAAACAGAAGTTAACAGGTTAGACACTGTGCTCAATCTAGTGTACTGCTCCCATTGTAATTTTTTTCATATATTTTTTTAGAATTGCTCGTAATCATTGCCAGTTCCTTATATTTCCAGTGTTCAAGCTCCCTAATGTCACATATTGTGCACTTGCCATCCCCTTGTTCTTTAGTTACAAGTCATTGAACTACCGACATTATTTTGCTCCCATTTTTGCCTATGTACTTGCCAAAGGATGCCTACACATTATAAAACAACTCCTTCTGTTCCTATTCTACATGCCTCTGTACTACTTGAACATTCTATGCCTATCGTAATGCACAATGAACTTGCGCTTTCAGTTGTCTAGAACCCATGGGTCAGTGGGGCCGCTTCCATGAGTGACTTTGGCGCCGACAAGTATTTGTAGATGGTTTCTGTTGAGCCTGGGTACGTGTCCGAACCAAGGAAGCTGCCTCCAAAGCAGACCTTTGAGGCCTGAATTAACATGGAGGCAGTGGAGTGACCTTCATCTGCAGCAAGGGCCTTCTTGTTACATTGTATCCGAGATGGGATAACATCATTTGTTATGTTCTGAAGATGCAGAAGACACCTAATAAACGGAGGATTTCAGTATGACCATAAAACTTTTTTCGCTCCAGTTTCTCATTACAACTGATTTATAGGTCAAGAGTTGTTAGAGTGAATTATATATTTATGTCACCTTTTCGGTAAGCCTTGATTTGATGTTAGCCAACGACAGCGGTAGTACATTAGCTACGGTGCTCTAGTGCTGGCCTGAAGGCAACAGCTTTGATCCAGGCCTAAGCGTTGCATTTCAAAGGGCGCAGAATGTTGGAAGCTCATGTACTAAGAATAACGTTCACATCGAGGTACCCCGGAATGTAAAAATTTTCAGAGCCTTTCAGTATGGCACGCATCATATTTATACTATAGTGTTGGCAAATAAGAATAATTTTGTGCGTGGTACACAAAATGTTTTTCATATTAGTGTTATTTACCGTTTGTATGCAGAAGATTTTGTTTACACTTTACATATTTTTGGCAGGGAAACTTTTTTGGTCGAGGTATGCATAGTATTTCAATATGAAGCATTAACTTTAATTACAGAATTCTCATTGATGCTTTGTCGAAGTCTTAGGCCTTGCCGCCATCTCTGATCTCTGACCAAGCAAACTATGTAATGGCAAAATATAAAGTGGCATAATAGCATTAATAAATAGCAAGACAGAGTGATATGAAAAACAGGTAACAAGCTCACAATGTTCGCTAGAAAGACGGAGATAGTATGTGCTCTTTTTTTCAGAAATGTATTTCCGTACACACAGTACACACACCTCAGATCAGGCGAGACAACCCGCTGAATTTAAGCATATCACTAAGCGGAGGAAACTTTCTTTTAACACAGTTTCTTGTAACGTGGAATCTGCCAATTCTTTTCATAATTGCTTGATTTGATTGATTTGTGAAGTTTAACGTCCCAAAACCACCGTATCATTATGAGAGACGCCGTAGTGGAGGGCTCCAGAAATTTCGACCACCTGGGGTTCTTTAATGTGCACCCAAATCTGAGCACATGGGCCTACAACATTTCCGTCTCCATCGAAAATTCAGCCGCCGCAGCCGGGATTTGATCCCGCGACCTGCAGGTCAGCAGCCGAGTACCTTAGCCAGTAGATCACTGCGGCAGGGCCATTTGTTTGTAGGTCCACGTATATATCGCCCTCATTCACCATCACTCTGTGGTACTATTACACCTTTCACGTAGAATAGGAGCCTCAGGGGACAGCCGAGCGAGCAGAAACGAATATGATGGTGTGGTGTACACATCCCCCATGATATCTCGAATATGCTATCGCAAAGCAATAGCGACATCAACATGAAAAAGGTCACATGCGCTTGCTATACGAAGCCCAAGTTATGCTCCAGTCCCACGTTAACGACAAAGAGTATGCACGTGGTTGTACTAACGAATCGTACCTTAAGCCCCATGGTGTGTCATGTCGACGGCTTCGAACTAGTAAATGACAGCGCCCTTTGACTCGTTTTATCTACTTATGTGTAACGTGACTGAAATTGCAACAGAAAACGAATACTGTACTAGGAGGCACTCAATCAATGCGGTATATAGGGTATCTAATCATAAATAAGGCTCTCATATCACTTGGCTGCGATGATTGGACCAATATTTGTAAAAGCACGTTATAATCGAAGGTGTGTTAGGCTTGGAAGGCCAGTCGTTCACGTCTTTGATGAACATAGGTCTACGTATGAAGACGTCCAACGCCCTTGTTTCTGTGCAAAAAGCTTACATATTTTTATATCATATTGTGTTTCCATTCGATGTATACAGTACTTACGGATTCAAACAGGAAAATTTAGAGGCAAGCAGTGGACATACTTTCGTTTCCACTGTATTCAGTTCTGGTCTTATCGGCTTCATTTCGGTCACCGCCTGTGTAAAGACCACAATAGGGGTGAAATGACGTGGTTATATCAAGCAATTGTGTATGCCAGGGCTTTAACATTCAAAAACCAAGATATGATGAAAAGGGACACCGTAGTGGAGGGCTCCGGAAAAAGTTGAATTCGAAAGGGTCATAGAGTATAGAGCACAACATAAAATTAATGACGACCTTGTCTGCAATAGAATTCAGCCTTCGACAGCCTGCACAACCAGATTCAAACGATAGGACAAGGCAGGTGACGCCCTTAAGTACAGGACAAGAAGCAGCGGAACTAGCTAAGCGACCAAAGCTTGAAATGATAAAGTTTAGGAGAAAAGCTTTGGAGTGGAACCGCTTTTGGGCCCAGTACAAGTCGGCAGTTCATCTGAGACCGAACATGAACAAAGGACAGAACTTCAATTACTTTTTAGCATCGCTACCCGCAAAAGCGGCGGCTGGTATTGAAGTATTGAAGGCAGAGAAATATTATGACGACGCAATCAAAATACTGCAAAAAACTTTCGGCAATCGCGAACATTCCATATGCACATGAATGAGCTCTTGAGTTTGGAGAAAGTGAGGTCTGCTCAAAATACCAATGACTTGAATAGGCTAGTACTGAGAGTGCAAGTTGTTACATTGGCACTCAAGTCCCTAAAGTGGAAACCGAGAGCTATGCGCTGATGTTGTTTCCAGTAATTAAAAAGAGCAATTCTACCAGAATTATCGGTGCAATTCAAGTTAAAAGAGACTACGAGAAACAGCTCGCCTTCAGAACATGGCGAGCAAAGCAACCCAACAGGAAAAGCGTGCGAGGAAAAGCTGGACAGGCTTATGTTATTCTTAAGAGAGTAAGCAGCTTTTCGTGAAGAAACGCAACGTGAGCAAGAGAGGATAACTGCAAAACCAAAAAAGAACGGCCGACAAACACGCACAACTTCAAGCTTCTATAGCTTAGTGGACAGAGTATGCTTATTCTGCGAGCAGAAGACCCACGCAACCAAAAACTGTCGTCGGAGCATTCCAACGAATGAAAAGAAAGCTATACTTACCGAAAAGAGAGCATGTTTCAGATGCACGCGACCACACCACACTGCACGCATTTGCTAGGTCCAAGTAAAATGCAAGCAGTGCAAGAGACGACACGACACGTCAGTGTGTAGAACTGTGATGCAGAAAACAAGGGCAGAGCTAGTCTCAACAGCGCAAGCCGAAGCGACGTCTACGCTCTACATGCAACCGAAAATATCAAGCATACGTTTCTGCTTTTGCAGACGGCCGTAGCAAGCCTAGAAGGAGAAACATGTGGCGGACATTGCCGTTTGCTATTAGACAGTGGAAGTCAACGTTCATTTATGGAAGCGGGATTAGCGAAAGAAATAAATGCGAGGGTGTTGCGACACGAAAGGCTGACGATTGGTTCAATTGGAGGAGACGAAAAGGTCAAACTGATGAATGTGGTGCAAGTGACTGTAGGATCACGAGAAACAAGAACTAGAACATAAATAAAGCGCTACAAGTCGACGTTATCTCGCACAGTTGTATACCCACTCCAAGTCAGAAACTCAGTGAGAAAATGAAACAGCTAAAGATGCAAGTGGCTGATCACAGGACCGAGACAACTGCTACAGATTCTGTAGAAGTACTGATCGGCTCAGACTATTACTGGGAATTCTTTACAGGCAGAATTCGAAGAATCGAGGACAGACTGATGGCTGTAGAAACTATACTGGGATGGGTACTGCAAAGGCCGTCAGGGCAAAGCAAGACAAGACTAACGCATAATCAAGCAGTCATGGCTTTGAAGGTTGAAACTGCGGAGACAGAACTCCTGCAAGAGCTACAGAAGTTTTGGAGCCTGTAGTCAATGGGGATCACAAGAAATAGTTTGGATAACACAAGAAATGAAGTGGTCGAGGAATTTGAGGGCTAGATTGTACAACAAAACGGTCGCTATCAAGTCAGCTTGCCATGGAAACAGGACGGAAACTTGGAAAGCAACAAGGAAAATACGATAAAAAGACTGCAGCAACTCACTAAAAGGCTGCAGAAAATTGAAGACATGCTGTATCGCTACAACAAAACTATATCAAAGTATATGACATTAGTAGTCGCAGAGGAGGTCCAAGAGCCATCAGGACAGCTAAATGCACTTGGCTACTACATGCCCATCATGTGATCATTAGAGAGAACTGAGCCACAGCCAAGGTTCGAATAGTGTTTGACGCCTCATTATATTCTTGAAAAGGCCCATCTTTAAACGATAACCTAGGGGCAGAACCCAATTTGAATGAGGCCATGCTATCGCTCTTCATTAATTCCCGAAAAGAAAATGTGGCATTAATAGAAGATGTTGGAAAGGCATTTCTACAAATCTTTATACACGAAGAGGATAGAGATGCAATGAGATTTCTGTGGTGGACGCATGACGCTGAAGGATGGTTAATGAATGAAGCGCAAACATGGTGCATGACAAGTGCAACATTCCGAACAAAACCGAGCACGTTTATACTGGCAGCTACTATTGAACACCATTTGAAACAAGTGGAAGACCAGTTTCCAGAGATGACAAGGACACTGCAGAAAGCGTTCTACGTGGTGATGTCATTCTGGGAGAATCAACGCTTGATGAAGTAGTCGAGTTGTACAAAGAGGCGAACAAGTGTTCAGATAGGCAGCGATGAATTTGAGAAAATGGACATCCAATGAAGTGCGAATAAACGAAATAATAGATGAAAACGCAAGAGACGATTCTCACATGGAGATTCGATCAAAAGGATTTAAAATGCTTCTGGGCTTGATATGGAAACATTCAAAGGACATGATTTGCTAGCTTCCCTGTTGAAAAGTGGGATTTATTATCAAATACAATGTACTCGACAAAAAGGGGCATGTTACAAGCCACAGCGAAAATATTTTACCCGCTTGGTTTGTTGTCGCCGTTCACAGTACGTGGGTAAATAGGACTGCAGAGACTGTGGAAAACGAAGGTCACGTGGGACGACCAGCTCCCTAAAAAAGAATGCGACAAATATAAGAACCTCATGGCTGAAGCGGAGGACTTTCGAGTTCTAGAAATCATGCGACGCTACGCAAGCAAGAATCAACCAGTACAGCATACGAAGCGGCAGCATACTTAATAGCAGTATACCGCGATGAAAGCACAGAATCAAGGCTGGTAACAGCAAAAAGCCGCGTAGCTCCAATTACAGAGCTGACATTGGTGCTACTTGAAATGATGGCAGCGGTGGTAGCATCCAGATTATGTGACTACATCAAAGGTCACTTCAACGAAAGATTTCAAGAAGTACACCGCTGGACGAACTCAACGATTGTGCTTCACTGGATCAAATGAACACGCTAAAAAAATTCGTTTGTTGTCAACAGAATCGCAGAAATGAAAGAAAAACACTTCAAGCAAGCTGGTCATTCGTTCAAAGTGACGACAACCCTGCTGACCCACTTACACGAGGAATAAGCGCAAAGGCATTGATGACATCAAAGTTATGATGGAATGGTCCCGAGGGGATAACATCCCTGGAAAATAACTCCGCAAGCATAATTGGCACGAATACAGACGCGGAAGACCAGCATAAAACACAATGTCACCAATGCATGGGAAGAGCCGAAATTGAGCCAATCTTGGAAATGGAAAGGTATTCATCATACGGATGGTTTATAAGATTGACAGCATGGGTGCTCAGATTCATAGACAACACAAGAAGGGAAACTCGCAAAGGGCAGTTGACAGGAAAGGAGGTAACAAATTCAGAGAAATATTGGATAAGACAGACCCAAATATCACAGAGATAATCAAAAGTTGAGGGCCCTTCAAACACTCAATCATTTCAAATAATAAACACAAAGTCTACCTTGATGACGATAGAGTCATCCCACAGAGGGGACTATTGCAGTGCTGCCAAGAATTCAACAAGCACATTATAGTAATTCCAAAAGACGGGCATTTCACCGAACTGCTAATACGTCACGTGCATAAAAATATGGCATCACACGGAGGAGTTCAAGTGACGCTAGTGCAACTTCGAACTAAGTCCTGCATATTGCAGAAAAGACAAGCAGTGAAAAGAGTTATGAATAGAAGTGTCGTCTGCAAGAAGCTTAACTTTAGACCGGAGACTCGAAACATGTTTCTACTCCCGGCAGACAGAGTCACCGAAGCAGCGCCATACAAAGTTATAGGAGTTGATTTCAGAGGACCTCTTTACGCAAAGGAGAAGTACCAGATTGTGTAGAAATATGTACTGATATTCACCAAGGCGGTAACGAGAGGAGTACACTTGGAGGTTACCAACTATTTGTCATCGTCAAGTTATCTACAAGCAATCCGACAATTTACAGCTCGACGGGAAGTGCCAGCAGTAATCTACTCGGGCAAGGCCAAAACTTTTATAAAAGCTGAAAAGGAAATCGACAGAATGTACGAAACCATTAAACACGAGGTCTTAAAGGATTACTGCACTGACGAACGAATTCAGAGGAAAACGGTAGCTGAATGCACGCCGTGGTGAGGAGGATTTTACGAGTGCCTCATAAGAAGCCTGAAGGCGTCGATACGAAATATCGAAAAGTACAGCTTCGGTAGAGGAGCTACGCACTATTGTAGCAGAAGTTGAAGGAGCACTCAAGAATCGACCGTTAACTTACGTGTATGGAGAACCTTACGAGCCAATGCCACTAACGCCGGCAGACATAATAGGCGGACGGCGATAGCTTCAAGACGGACACACAAGACTCTACAACGGTGACATTGAAGACGCATGGCGAATCAGATGTAAACTAGTGCGAGCTTGGTGGAAAAGATGGCATCGAGAATACATCAAGAAAATGGGAGCTGTGGTCAAAGCCAAGACGCGGCAAGCAAAACCACTCTCACAGTGTGACATGGGGTTGCTTGAGGACAAGGCTCCAAGAACATTTTGGAAAATTTGCCGGATTGAAAAACTCTACCCTGGGCGAGACGGAATAACAAGAGCTTGTCTCCTTCACACTTCTAAGAAAATCGGTGAACCACATATCCCCTATGGAGGGTTGTTTCAAATGGCCCACGAGAGCTTATCCTATTTCAACTTAGGTGGGCGGGAACCTATAATATCTCATCATCAAACGCCAGAAGAAAAAGGAAAGAGACTGCTGCCTCGAGCGAGCGCGTGCTACTTTTCGTCTAATAAACCGTATTCGTTCCAAGCAGTCCCTGGCCTCGATCGTCTTAATAGGAGGCGAACGAAGTTAGACTAAAAACAGCCGGGCCACAGCAAGTGTACTGTATTGATTGATTGATATGTGGGGTTTAACGTCCCAAAACCACTATATGATTATGAGAGACGCCGTAGTGGAGGGCTCCGGAAATTTAGTCCACCTGGGGTTCTTTAACGTGCACCCAAATCTGAGCACACGGGCCTACAACATTTCCGCCTCCATCGGAAATGCAGCCGCCGCAGCCGGGATTCGAACCCGCGCCCTGCGGGAAGTGTACTGTATCTTGACACCACAATTATCACGTAGTGTTCCGTACGGCACAATATTTCTTGATCAGAGACATGAGTTTAGGAGTTAGGAGAGGGGGTAGGATAAACTCCCCCAAGCAAACTCTTTTGTGGGCAGTTATTAATAAAAATATATTGTGTGACTGACGTACTTGCTTAAAATAGCCTCAATGAATTCGAAGCATTGATAGCTGGAATATACAAGAGCAAAAGGCTTATCGTAAAGCACTGACATGTGATGTCATAAAAAAATGACACCACTATCAGAAAATCAAATTTTATGCTAGCTGTATACATGGAACGAAGCTGCCCATATATGAGTATCCTTGCTAGCATGTGCAGTAATCCTAGCTCTTTATATACGGTGTGTTTCCTATAACGCTTATTCGTCATAATCGGTTCATTGCACATGTATACGCGCCCGAGAATCGTAACAGCGCGAAAACAAGGCAAAGTAAACGTGGCATCGACGAGCGTTAACCACTCTCGTGGGAGGCCGCAATGGAACATGGAACTTTCCGTGATGAATAAATTGTTTCATAGAGCTTCAGTGCGACCTTGGAGTGTTAGAGATGTCGTGCTAAAGACTAAAACGTATGCAGACGCAAACCACTGAAGCGCTAAGAATGCAGCTTCCGAAGACATTCGGAAACATGCGTAGAAGCATGCGTAGACGTAGAAGCATGCGTTTCGTGGAATACCAGACTGGTAGCGTGTTTGGGTTGGACGCTGATGCGCCGACGTGGACTCACTGTAAAACTTCTGCGATGGTATTTCCGACCATACGGGGTAGTTCGACGTCTCGGTACACACGACTACGAGGTTGTCCCCGATGGCATCAGGAGCTCTCAACAGCGGCGTGCGAGACCTGCAGTCATTCATGTGCGCCACAACCCATTCCATGCGCGTCAACGAACCTAACGACTCTATTATTTGTTGCTGTTTCTCTGCGTTATGCTTTATGATCGTGCTTATTTATATTGCTCTTTATTGTTGCTTTTATGTCATGTATCGTATCGCCTGACAATGCCTCCTCTCAAAAAATTGGCAGATCCCACGTACAGTGGGACTCGATGATATGCGAAGCACGAATGAGAAAGTTGATAAGTCACTTCAAAATCAGCACAGCGTTAGACGTGTAGACTTCCGTGTAATAATTATCATGTTTGGATGTGTCGTTGACCTTCGTCATCTATTCACGTAACGTGATACCAAATTTAGTATATGTGGAGCTAGCGAAACGGCTGCAAGCACTCAATGAGTGTGGTGTGTTGTCATGTTTTTACATGACACGGGTGTCAGGATTATTATGTTTGCACCAGTCATATATTTCGTCATCCATTTACGTCACGTAACACAAAATTTTGTATATGTGAAGCTAGAAAAATGACCATCCCTCTTTTTGTGACGGAGAGACGCCGGACGCGCTGAAACGCGCATGCGTCAAAGCAGCGCAGTGTGTCACGCGTCTGTGAGTATATGGCAGGACCGGCGTCTGGTGTAGCAACACCAACTTGACGCCATGAAATGAACGCCGGCATGCATGTGCACCGCGTCATGTCGAAATGTATATAGTGGCGCCTTGACTGTGGCATGTAGTCATGTTCTCACATGAAACGCATATTATGATTATCATGTTTGCACCAGTCACATACCTTCGTCATCCATTGGTGTCGCACAATACCAAATTTGGCATATGTGAAGCTAGCGAAACAGCCGCGAGAGTATCATGAGCATAGCATGTAGTCATGTTGTTACATGACACGCATCTCATGTTTATCATGTTTGCACCAGTCTCATACCTTAGTCATCCATTCACGTTCCGTAATACCAAAAGTCGGTAGAAGTGAAGTTAGCAACACGGCTGCCAGCGCATCATGAGCGTGGCATGTAGTCGTGATGTTACATGACACGCATGTCATGATTTTCATGTTAGGGTCTGTCGCCTGTGTTCGCCATGCAATCATGTCACACCATACTAGTTTGGCAACATGCCACGTGAACAAAACCACTGCAAGAACTACAGGACCATGAAATGTATATTATGACATTCATGACATAAGTGTCATGATTTTTATGTTACGACTAGTCAAATATGTTATTCATGCAGTCACGTTATGACATACCAAGTTTGGTATAGATACCGTTATAGAAACGGCCAGCAGAGCTAAATGTTAATTGTAGGCGGCTAGATAGATAGATAGATAGATAGATAGATAGATAGATAGATAGATAGATAGATAGATAGATAGATAGATAGATAGATAGATAGATAGATAGATAGATAGATAGATAGATAGATAGATACGCTCAAAGCCACCGAGGCTCGGTAAGAAGTGCGTCGCATTTAAAAGTACCCGGACGATGCTTTTTTGAGAGGGGGCCAACGTCAGGTGCGTTTCTTATTTTCAATTTTCTTTGATTCGATTTTCGCCTACAAAGCCTTCGTCAGGAACGCCCAGCACCCCGCAGGGGCGCCTGCGCAAGTAGGCGTTTGGTGTGTAGCGACACCACGGACCTGAGCTAACGGGGGAGTTTTGACTCCCTCCCACGCCTAGCCGTGCGTGGCTTTGCCGTGTCCGGGGAAAAGGGGATCCTGGGGGTTGAGCCGACGCGGGGTAATTGGACCTTTAAGGCCCCCTGGCAGAGGCAACACACCTCTTTGGCCCCGGCTTCACGTAGACGGCACCCCTGGGCTGACCCACCCAGGGGAAATCGGCAGTCGCCTTTTCCTATCTCTCCCTGCCTATATCTTCGTCTTTATCTCTCACTATCTATCTGTCCTGTCTTCTACTCTCTTCTGTTTACTTCCAATTTTCCTGGCTGCAAGGGTTAACCCTGTGCAAATAGCCTACCTTTGTAGGCGCATTGGGTTATGGCAGTGTTGTACGGCTGACGTCTGCAAGCTTTCAGCACCTGTAAACTTGCAGCGTCCCCTTGTTGGGCTCCGTGGTGGGTGGCCGCCAACGCTGCTGAACAAAAATAAGACCGGCATGCATGGCGCATTCCCTCTACTACCTGCTCGTACCGGCCTAAAGCGGGTACGCACCGACGACATAAATCTCTTCAACCAGCCAATAGAAACTTTTCCCCACTTCCACGTCATTCACTGCGAAAAAACCGGAAAGCAAGCCAGGACCGTATCTCCTTTCGTAGTTGCCAGGTGTCTTACGGAAACTCTCGGGGCTGGATACAAAGTAACCAAAATGGCGAGCGGAGACCTTCTTCTGGAAATTCGGGACAAAGCACAATTTGTAAAGCTAAACAGCCTCTCAACGTTTGGTGACGTACCGATCACCGTAACACCAAGCCGATCCATGAACATCACTCGCGGAGTGGTATCTGATGCAGACTTACTTGAGCTCACCGAGACTGAACTTTTGGAAGGGTGGAAGAGCCAAAATGTCAATAATGTACAGAGAATTATCATCAGAAGAGATAATAAGAAAATACCAACGAAACACTTGATACTCACGTTTGCATCCAGTAAACTACCAGATTCCATTCAAACAGGGTACACAAAGACATCTACCAGGCCGTATATACCAAACCCTCGTCGTTGCTTTCAATGCCAGAGGTATGGCCATGGCTCTAAAACCTGTCGTGGTCACCAGACTTGTGCACAATGTGGAGTCCTAGGCCACGTGTCTGAGAACTGCAAACAACCGCCACACTGTGTAAACCGCGAAGAAAACCATGCCGCATATTCACGCTCCTGCACATACTGGAAAAAAGAAAAAGAAATAATTACATTGAAGGTGAAGGAGAACATTACGTTTAAAGAAGCACGGCGAAGAGTCGCTCCATTCTATGGACCTACATACGCTGATGCGGCGCGTCAGGGGGCACCGTCACACCAGCCCTCGTTACTCCTTCGGCCTGCGCATACCGAGCCGGTGGTTGTGGCACCTGCCCCCAAGGCGGCTGTAGCCCAGGCTACACCGCCTACTCCCAAACAGAGACCGGAGACTCCAGAGTCCTCGGGTCTCAAGGCCTCACCTCACCAGGCGAGGCCCTAAATTTGTACTAACAGCCCGCACATGCGGGCATCCAGTGCCTCCGAGGAGGCAATAAATACGTCGGTATCCTTGGTGCCGAAAGAGCGGCGTGGCTCCTTGGAGCGCGCCAAAAAAACAAAAAAGCAGATAACAGGGCCTGGTGACGGCCCTGTTAAGTGAACTCAAACTCCCTGTCTAAACAGCCACTCGCTTTTCGTACACACAGCACTATTTTACATTCATCATGAACACTCAAATTTACAATAGAACGTCAGGGGCCTTCTCAGAAACCTCGACGACATCCAAGAACTTTTACACGAACACTCACCAAAAGTGCTGTGTGTACATGAAACACACCTTAATTCAAAACACACAAATTTTCTTCGTAAATACGTTATTTTCTGAAAGGACCGTGTTGATGCCATGACATAATCCGGAGGTGTTGCCATCATAGTGAATCAAGGAATTGCATGCACACACATACGACTCCAAACATCCCTTGAGGCAGTGGCTGTTCGAGCAGTTCTTTTTGATAAACTGATCACAATCTGCACTATTTACAATCCTCCTAGCTATCAGCTACAAAAACGTGATTTACACTCTCTAATTGATGAACTTCCGGAGCCTTATGTTCTCCTTGGAGACTTTAATTCGCATAGCAGGCTATGGGGTGATTCTCGGTATGACGCGCGAGGTCGACTGATCGAACGGTTCCTTCTCTCGTCGAGCGCGTGTCTCCTGAATCGAAAAGAACCAACCTATTATAATCTCGCTAATAACACCTACTCCTCCTTAGACGTAAGCATAGCATCTCCATCTCTTGTGGCTCTACTCCAGTGGAACGTCGTCAGTAATCTGTACGAAAGTGACCACTTCCCCGTAGTTTTGAGCACAACTACAGTAACCGAGTGCCCACCACGTGTTCCCAAGTGGCTAATAAACAGAGCCGACTGGGAACAGTTTTATACTATCGCTCGTCTAGGTTGGAATGACATCTGTACTTTGAACATTGATGTTGCTGTGAACTACTTCACAGCGTTTTTGATTGATGCTGCAACCAAATGCATCCCACAAACAAACGGACACCCTGGAAAACGACGTGTGCCATGGTGGAACTCTGAATGCCGAAACGCGCGCAAACAGCAAAACAGAGCTTGGAGGCTGCTTCGGAACTCACCGACAGCCGAAAATCTTGAAACCTTCAAGAAAATAAAGTCTCAAGGCAGGAGAACGCGTCGGCAGGCCAGAAGAGAAAGCTGGCAGAAGTTTTTATGAGGGGTTAATTCATACACACAGGAGGCTAAAGTCTGGAACATGGTCGCTAGGATAGCAGGAAAACAAGTACACACACTTCCCCTCGTAAACACTCAGGGTGATACCTTGAAAGATCAGGCAAACTTCCTCGGTGCACACTTCGAACAGGTATCCAGCTCGTGCCACTATACTGACACTTTCCAAAAATACAGAACAAGAATAGAAAAGCAAAAACTCGAACACAAATCCACTATATACGAGGCATATAACCAAGCTTTCAGTCTAGTTGAGCTCCAAACATCTCTAAACTCCTGCATTACTTCTGCCCCAGGTTCTGACCGTGTGATGTATGAAATGTTAAAAAACCTACCAAACGAAACCCGAAAAACCTTACTTTGTTTGTACAATGCTATTTGGTCTTCTGGCACTATTCCTACCTCCTGAAAAGAGGCTATTGTTATTCCCATTTCGAAAGAGGGCAAGGACCCTTCTTTAGATTCGAGTTACAGGCCTATTGCACTTACAAGCTGCTTGTGAAAAGTCTTCGAAAAAATGATAAACTGCCGACTTGTACACTTTCTTGAAACAAACAATTTGCTCGACCCATTTCAGTGCGGGTTTCGAGGGAGTAGATCCACGACAGACCACCTTGTTCGTATCGAGGCACAGATCAGAGACGCCTTCGTCCATAAACATTATTTTCTCACTGTGTTCCTCGATATCGAAAAAGCTCATGATACAACATGGCGTTTTGGAATTCTAAGAGACCTATCCCACCTTGGCGTGCCCGGAAGAATGTTTCACATAATCAAAAGTTACCTGTCAAACCGGACATTCCGTGTCCGAGTTGGCACGGTTCTTTCCCAAACATTTGTCCAGGAAACAGGCGTGCCACAAGGTGGTGTACTTAGCTGCACACTTTTACTCATAAAAATGAATTCCTTGCGCTTGATCATCCCTTGCAATATGTTTTATTGTACATATGTCGATGACGTCCAGCTTGGCTTTAGGTCTTGCAACTTGGCCATGTGTGAGCGGCAGGTTCAGCTAGGTTTAAACAAGCTCTCCAAATGGGCAGAGGAAAACGGATTCCAACTGAACCCACAAAAAAGCACGTGTGTCCTGTTCTCCAGAAAGAGAGGCATGCACTCAGAACCCGACATTGAACTGAACGGTCAACGTCTGTCTGTTAACATGGAGCATAAATTCTTAGGATTAATCTTGGACAACAAGTTGACCTTCGTACCGCACATCAAGTATCTAAAAACAAAGTGTTTAAAAGCCATGAATATTTTAAAAGTGTTGTCACGTACTAGGTGGGGTAGTGACAGGCAATGTCTCATGAACCTTTATAGAAGCCTCATTCGCACCCGCTTAGATTATGGGGCCGTTGTTTATCAGTCTGCGACTCAAAGTGCTTTGAAGATGCTGGACCCCGTGCACCATTTGGGCATCCGCCTTTCTACGGGTGCTTTTCGCACCAGCCCCGTAGAAAGCCTTTACGCTGAGTCAAATGAGTGGTCGCTTCATATGCAGAGAACTTACATGTCCTTTGTATATTTCCTTAAGGTGAAAGCAGACAAGAAGCACCCCTCATACTCTACTACTAATGATTTGTCGAGCTCAATTTTGTTTCAAAACAGACCTTCGATGAGGCAGCCCTTCTCAATTCGCCTGAAGAGTCTAGCTGAGGAAACTGGAGTCTCACTAGAACACAGTTTAATGGCTCCTGTAGCATACCCGCCACCGTGGCAATGGCAGACTATAGACTGCAATGTGTCTTTTCTAGAAGTTACAAAGCATGCGCCAATTGCCCATATTGGAACATACTTCCTGGAACTTCAACACAAATACACACGTCCTGAGTTCTTTACAGATGCCTCCAAGTCTAACTCCTCTGTGTCCTACGCTGCTGTCGGCCAATCCTTTTCGGATGCTGGCCCTCTACATCTAGGCACAAGTATCTTCACAGCGGAAGCCTATGCGATACTTGTGGCGGCTAAACACATCAAGCAATTACAAATACAAAAAGCAGTAATTTATAGAGACTCCCTCAGTGTAGTAACGGCTCTGCACACTCTTAAAAAACACAAAAACCCAGTCCTTGTCTCACTTTACTCCATTTTATGCACACTCTACACACTCAAACAACATGTTGTAGTGTGCTGGGTGCCAGGGCACCGTGAGATTCAAGGCAACGAGAGGGCGAATCAGCTCGCTGCATCCGTCCACAAAAGCACTGCCCCTACACCCATATCAATCCCGGCCCTTGATCTTAAGCCGTCTCTCAAACGAAACCTCAGAGTATAGTGGCAGAGCAAGTGGGATACACACACACAAAACAAACTACACGTTATTAAGCCACACCTTGGTCATTGGCTGCCCGTATCGAAATCGCGTCATACAGAGGTAATACTAACGAGACTCAGGATAGGACACACATACACGACACACACACACCTTTTGTCCGGTGGCGATCCACCATTGTGTGACAGATGTGGTGAAGTATTGACAGTGCTTCACATTTTAATTGAGTGCAAACAACTGGACCCTGTAAGAAAACAACACTTTCCATTACCCTACCGACAACATATACCTTTACACCCTGCAATTTTCGTCGGTAGGGAACCGCTTTTTAGTCACAAATCATTGTTAGCGTTTTTTAAAGAAATTCATAGTTTTCATATCATATACCCGGGCATCCCGTAGCATGACTTCTCCAGAGAGGTTTTTGCTGCGGTGGTTACACAAGAAAGCACTCGCCTCACGGCCCTTGGACGCAAGGGTATGAACGAGTGAGGCACTTGTGCTAATGCCATACATATCCACCATCGTCATTTATTATCACCAACTTTTGTGATCTATTCACACCACACACACCTTTCACGACATGGTCATGATTTTATTACTTGTATGTTTTTACCCGCCTTACCGCGAGGAATTTTATGGCCCTTATACAGCCGCTTATCACAATCATTGTCCATGTTTTTAGTAAGATGAGCTGGCGCTCTTTGGCCGTGAAACGGCCCTTGCGCCATAAAACATCAAACATCATCATCAGGAACGCCCAGCACAAACTGCGCATCATTGTTCGAGAAGGTTCGTAGTCATTGTAGATCGTTCTGTTGAGATTACCCACGAGATGCGAACTCCTGAGAATATTCCAGAGGTTGCTCAAAGACCAGTGAAAATGCTGGAATATTCGACTACACGTGTAAAAATGCCACCGCGCTTTGCCGCTTGTTAATTGACCGATGGCTGACGCTTTGTTTGCCGTTATCAGTGCCAGTGTGTATCGCTGCAATCCGCCCTTCTGTTTACCGGCCACAAGTTCGGCCTCATAAAGAGTTCGCTCTTGGACCTATAGTGTGCTCCCTTCGCCGCCGTCACGACCCCAAGACAATATGTTTCGTCACTTCTGGCTAGGACCAGTTACCGTGGAAAAAGAAAACAATGCATGAAAACAGGTGCATGTGCATGACAACCTTGTCTTACGATTGCAGTGGGGGAAGAGATGTACGGTCAAATAAGTGTGAAGTCACAATATTCCCGCCTTCAAAAGCTTACTCTTAATAAACATGAGAGATCACAAGGTAATTGCACTTTCAAAGTAGATCGGGCTGTGGCAGGTACGCGCTTCATACAAGCACGGCAAAGCGGGCCCCAGTATTGAAGAATGAACAGCGATATGGTAACGCCTTGTCCCGTAGTATCGTATTTACTGAATTGTAACACGACGGAGGAATTCATTGAGTCTGTGAAGAAAGCGTAATGTTTCATACGTGTTTCTCTGTTAGATGTTAACGCGAGCTTCTGCTTTACATACACTCTCAGTCAGGTGCCGCATAACGAACGGCGTATAGGCGGCACACTCCTGCGTACTGACTAAAATCCTGTCTATCGGAAGCCCATCAATAAACAATACCCGAGACAGCCACGTGGCGCGGAAGTAACGCGTATAGCCGGTAAGAGTGGGCGCAAACAGGAAAAAAAAGGGCTAGAGCCGCTGCCTCTGTCGTGCCAGCCTGGCGCTGGGAGGCGGTAGGCAGAACCGTTCAGTGACAAGTACGAGCCCAAAATAAAAAAAAACAGAAAAAGACCCCCCCCCCCCCTGCCGCAGCCTCGCCAGCTTGGTGCCTGGCGCCAGCATCACGTTCACCGTCTCCTGCATGCCGTGGCAATCGTGCGTCGCCGTTTCATGATGATTTGTGGGGTTTAACGTCCCAAAAACCACTATATGATTATGAGAGACGCCGTAGTGGAGGGCTCCGGAAATTTAGACCACCTGGGGTTCTTTAACGTGCACCCAAATCTGAGCACACGGCCCTACAACATTTCCGTCTCCATCGGAAATGCAGCCGCCGCAGCCGGAATTCGAACCCGCGACCTGTGGGTCAGCAGCCGGTGCGTCGCCGTTTCGTCCCGCTGTCTTGTGTAGTCCTTTTTCTACAAGAAGGTCTGGGACGGAAACCTTTCCCAATGTCTTACGGCACACTTTGTTCAAGATATCGTGCATTTCCCTGCGTTTCCGCAACTACTGGGATACGCCGTCTCAGTGTTACTCTTTCAATTTCAATAAAAGAGTACGAACAACTTTTTGTTTATCAGTGGTGTGATGCACTAAATAAAAGAGTGCTAGTGCATGCGCGACAGCTTACTGAAACACTGGCCTATGTATGTTGATGCTCGTGTTGAACGAAACAAGTTGAACTGATGATTTCAGAAAAGCATGGCGAAAAAGAAACAAGCCGAAGGCAGCGAGACAGAGAAGAATCAGAAGTGAAAATTGATTGGTTGAAGTTTGATTAACGTTTTCACGATTTGATGATGAACATAAAGTACAGAAGTCAAAAGTTAGGGGTAGAAATCAGCAGGAGAGCGTATGTCAACAACACTCAATCTTCTGAATATTAAGTACAGTTCTCATATTCCAGCATGAATTTCTAACAGTAAACCACGACCAAAACAACCAGTGTACTGCTGCCCCGCCGCGGTGGTCTAGTGGCTAAGGTATTCGGCTGCTGACCCGCAGGTCGTTGGATCAAAACCTGGCTGTGGTGGCCACAATTCCTGTAGAGGTGAAAATGTTGTAGGCCCGTGTGCCCAGATTTGGGTGCACGTTAAAGAACCCACGGTGGTCAAAATATCTGGAGCCCTCCACTACGGCGTCTCTCATAATCATATGGTGGTTTTGGGACTTGAACACCACATATCAATCAACCAGTGTACTGCTGTGGATATAATGTACTAGCTAAAAAAATCCCCATTTTCTAAAGAGCAACTGCATGCAGTAACAACATAGATTTGAGGTTCAATCTGCACCATTTCTCGACCCCAACTGCACGCGGATGTTCGCGAAAAAGATGTGCCGAAGCATTATTTACTTGGAGGGAGACCCACCTGTCCGTCGCTAATTTGTGTACGTCATACTTAACTTTGGCGCGTGTTTCGGCATTCACTTGAACAGCGGTCTGATGCGGAATAACGGTAAGAGTAGCCACTCCCTACAAAGAGGATCAGTTAAAGTCTAAAAATGAGCAAAAACCACTATATATCGCGAAATAATGTGCATAAAATCTTATAACAGAAATAAGTAATCATCAAATTGGAAAAAAAGGCGCAGCATGCAGCTCGGAGCACTTGGCGCGTTCGACATGCAAACGATACAGTAGCCACGCTAAAATACCCATGCAACGTTCACGTATGAAAGCGCATTGTCTTCAAACAGCTGAGAATAGGCTGCTGTCACTGACACCCGTGTACCTCCCGACACAAATAAGCGAAATTGCTCACAGCACACGCACGTGCGACAAACATACGTAAGTTTTGACAGCTGAGCATAGCCTCGTCCGCAAATTTCGGTGAGCGTAACACCCTCGGTTCACGGGGAGCATTAAAACGACGAACAAACACACGTTACTCGTTCTTGCCGAACAGCGCACCACTAACTGAAGTCGGAGCGGAAAGCGCTCACTGTGGTTGTCTCGACTTCATGAAGCGCTACAAACAATTCGCTGACAAATTCATGCATATAGCACAAAACAGTTGAAGATTCCGCCGACGGTTTGCAAAAAGCCACTTGGTAGAAATATACCCCCGCAAAAAGACACCCCCTTCATCCGGTGGCGCAGATACAGGATGTAAAACTCCGCTAATCATCAAGAAAGTTCTTAGGAAACAAATTGATGTCAGACGTTCTGTACGATAAGGCTGTCCTTTATCTTCCCTCCTAGTTTCGATTTATATAGAGCCATATTGCCAAAAAGTCGTGAAAAGCAGCAACATAGACGGGTACAAACTACACAAAGCTGAGGTACGGGTACTGGCATACACAGAAGATATAGCTGTATTTTGTAAAGATTATGATAGTATCGCTGAAACAATAAAAAATGTGAACCTTTATTGTAATGCAAGGTGTACTTTGGTAAACTGTAGCGAGTGCCTCGGTTACTGCCATGGTGAATGGGCTGTGACTCTACAATTTGTGACTGGTATTTCATGGGCTACTACTTCGGCACAATATCAAGATGCGCCATTAGACTAATATTGTGACAGTGTACCGTACTGGAGCCGTCAGGCCAAGGAGCTTCGAGAAAAAGCTGAATAACTCAAGGTTTTCAGCTATCATTTTTTGCCAGAGCGACCTTTTGTAACATATTTTTTGTCAGTAAGCTCCAGTATGTCCTTCAAGTATTGCATTGTTCACGCGTGAATGTACTGAAGCTTCATCGAATATTGGCTTTTTTCTTGTGGGGTTCTTGGGAGCGAAAGGGTAGAACTAACTTATTCAGACGGCTTCGCTCTGGTTGACTTGGTCTGTGTCAGTTGTACCTTCGTCAGTTAGTTAATCGGTTTATGTTTTTCCGTAATAATCGAGACCCATTCATACTTAGTGTTATACAGCTTAGGCTTGGAAGACGGTTGCCAGAATTTGTTGTAGAATCTGGTCTCCTAAAAGCAAGCATTAGAGGTTACCTAAAAGAAGTTGTTGAATCTTGTGCCTCACTAAAAACACGTTTTTCATTGGAAGACCTCAGTACCGTTTCGCTTTAAAAGTTATACAAAAATGTAGTAGATATACAGTTCTTCCTGTTCCCCTATATTGAACATTATACCGTGCAGGCCCAGGCCAGAATGTCTTAAGCCGTGTAAGAAAATGAAGGTATCATCTGGAGTGAAATTGTTTTTCTTTAAATTGCACACTGGTACCTTCCCGTGAAAACATGGGTGCAAGAAAAAGGCTCATTCGTTCCTTGAGGTGTTGATTGCCTTCTCTGCAAAAAGCCGGAAACAATCGAACATGTTTTCCGGGACTGCTGGGATGCAGTCTTTTTCTGGGATGTTCCGCAAAGGACTTTGAAAAAGGATCTGCCTCTTGATGTCTGCGGCATTCAGGTTTCTGCCAGTATCAAATGAAGAAGGAATACCTTTCAAACTAGTTATGTTACTGGGTCTGCACGGTATATGGCAATCTAGAATGGCGGTACGCCATGCTGATGTTAATGCACGTCCGGTATGGCAATACTTCTTTCAATCTGTCCCTTCATTCGTGGAATCGCAGAAGGTGCATCAAGAGGTGCCCAAATGGCTTCATCAAGTTGAAAGCCCTCTACGGATGAAGGAACTTTAAAAAGTTTGTTAAGTTTGACGCTTTTCGCCTTTTTTTCTTTTGTTCATGTTTGTCCTTTAATTGGTGTACAGGTGCGATGAAAAGTGCGCCCCACGAGATCGCTTGGCAGAATGCATGGACCCGCCAGCTTGCAACGAGACACGACGAGACACCTGCTGCAGGGCGCATGTGCGTCCCGTCTTATCAGTTGCTTCTCATGTCGCTTTGTTGGACGCGGTTACGGCACTCGCAGAAGAAACGACAAATGGGTCGCTTTCTTTTTTCCATCAAATCTGTGCCGTTCTTTTACATAGCGGCTGTGACGGGGCCAGTTGAAGCGCCGGCTCGCATTGTTATTGACACCGGTTGATTAGGATAAGTAAGCATAGCGAGCATCGCACAACCTGACGAAGCCAAGTGCACAAAATAAATATTCTCAGGCCAGCTTGCCCTTGGTGGGCTAATCCAAGTTGCACTTACACGAGCTGCGTTAAGTCAAAGTTAATGTAGCCAAAATTAATCGAACGTGAATAATTACACTGCATTAAACACCTTTACTCTCAAATGAGTCCTATGCAGCAAAAGCTGTCTATATTAGGCGGATCGAGGCGTGATTTGCCCAATTCTGCGACATCAATCTCGAGTACTTAGAGTGGGCTTCGATGTCACCTACATTATACAGTAATATTTGTAAGTAATGTTAAGGCTATTTAGTTTTATATTTAGGTAAACGACATTCGGCTCGGTCAGGAGTAATCAGCATCATGCTTAGCTTGAATTTTCTGAGCTCATGAGAATTCAACTTCAGTTACGGTAAATATTTGTGCTTCAATAAGATATTACTTCATTAAAGCTTTTCATAAACCAATTGATTTGATGGTACTATGACCAAACAAGCTTAATCAGATTTTTTATAGCTACCTTGGTGTTTGCCTAATTAGCTTAGTTATGCATATTTAGCCTAAATATGTCACGTGGCCTTCTAGTACATAGAGTATGTTAGTGAGATTTTACACTGATATTCAGTCATAATTAGTATTAATAATATTTAGCTATAAGTAGACATGTATTATCTTAATTGGTATGTAGTCGGTTAATATTAATTAGTATATTCTTAGCCTTGAATTTCGTGGACTCATGGGGAAGTCGACATAGGTTAATTCGCTGCGAAGAGGATCGCCTTGTATAGGCTACTTTTGCATGGATAGGTTAAGGAGGAGCGTGATCAACTTTGCCTGATTAGATTTGGCTATTCTTATTTCGACTCATCTGGGCTCATCTAAGCCTAATTTTGAATAACATAAAAACACCAAGCTGGACTGGGCTTACCTATACCTACTTACGCCTGACTTATTTGGGTCATAAAGTGCTTGACTATAATTGAGTAATTCCGGCTACATTAACTCTGACACAACGAAGCTCATTTAAGTGAAACTTGGATCAGCCCGACAAAGACAAGCTGGCCTGAGAATATTTAATTTTCTGCATTTGGGTTCGTCAGGTTGTGCGATCCTCGTTATGCTTACTTTATCCTAATAAACTGGTGTCAATAACAATGCGAGCCGGCGTTTGAACCGGCCCGTAGCGGCCGCGACGTAAAAGAACGGCACAGATTCGATGGAGCAAAAAAAGCGACACCAAGTCGTCGTTTTCGCTGCGAGTGCTGCAACCGCGTATAACAGAGCGACAGGAGAAGCCAAGTGATAAGACGGGACGCGCGTGCGCCTTGCAGAAGATGCCTCGTCTTGTCTCCTCGCTAGCTGGCACGTGTCGATGCATTCTGCTACGCTATCTCGTGGTCTGCACACTTTTGATCGCACCTGTACATTTGTTTGTTAATATTGTATGTACACAGGCAACAACAAAAAGTGGCGCTATGGTGAAATAGGTAAGATATCTGCTTCACGTGCACGTGGTCCCGAGTTCGATTTCAGGGCTATGTGCTTTCCATGTTAATCTCGCAGATGTGGATCATTGTGATACTAATGGTTTTCTTATTACCCGTAGTCATAGTATCCGCGGAGTTATCGGCGAGAAAATGCTCTCGAAAGCGAAAAACAATGCTTTTTTTTTCGCCACTGCGTCGGGGCCGGGCCGCCTACGGAAATGTCGCGCCTAACTGCAGGCCGTATTTTGCCAGAAAAAAATTTGACTTAAAATCCTGGTTAATCCTTGTCCGGGCTATTTTAAGGTCACTTCAAATCAAACCAGTTCCTAAGGTAGTTGGCTACGGAGCCGCGTAGAAGTGGTGATAATTTGACTTGATTTCCTTCCTGCATGTATGTAATCTAGCCAGGATTTGACTGAGAGTGTATAGAAACATCTTGAAACGCTATTATTACTTCAGTAAATACAGTAATTTGAAGACGTCAGGTGATTTACAAACACCAATGTTTGGTATGTTTTTTCTTAGGTGTTGTTGTTGTGCTAGGGAAACCGTGAATTATATTCCACCAAGTCACCCAAGCTATGGCACTCCGACCCCACATTGTCTATTTTTCTGAATGCCTAACAGTCACAATGCGGGTGAATGTATGCAGTGAACTGGACGACATCCTTGAGAAGTCGCATGAGTCTAATTAACCGCTGCTGCTTCGGGCGGGCCATGTACGTATGCGTGATGAGTAAGTACGCTTGTCTGCATTTACGAATTTTATTTTTTATCTTTTGTCACATGCACATGAACAATGCAACGCATACAAATGGAGAGAGTGTTTATTGCTGATTGTGTGTATTGTTTTTTTTTTAATGTTGCTTGCGTATTGTCCTTAGTTTTGTCCACGCTGGGTGTCGACATTCAATAAAGTGAAATGTCTTTCTACACTAACAATTTTTTAATGCATTCTCAGAAAACATTACAACCATGTTGCTTCATCACTTCACTGGCAGGCAGCCCACAGAGGCAGAAGCAAAAGTCGTAAGCTTACTTCTCAATGATAGTGGAAAGGCACTTCAATGATTTACGTCATGCTTGTATTGGGCTATCCTATGAGTCATTTTCCGCTCAAAGATTTTGTGCAGTCGCTATGTTGAACCAGCTAAAGTAAGCATACCCATTGTAGTAGTCACCTGGTGTGCCATAAGCACACAAAATTTGTGGGATTCGAGGACAACCACCCCTTCGGCGCCTCGTCAAGCCTGTGGCATTTTGCGAGTTTCCGTCCACGACTTCAGATGTCGCCCCCATCGAAACGACGACAGTGCACCGCCAGCGGCAGCAAACGAAACACTATCTAAGCCTTTGTTTTTACAATTTTATTTGTAATACTTGGAAAATGGTACGCATAAAAAGGACCTCCCATTTAGTTTTAGGCATTTTTATACATGAATAGTGCAAATGCGTACAAGATTGGAAAGTGACCCACTTTAGCTGGCAGCGCGAACCCGAAAATAAACAGTGGTGTCACACTGCTCAAATAAGGCACGTGGATATGTTTATAATAATTACAGTAAGTGTTCCGACTACTGTCAACAAGGTTTCATGATATCCTAAACTACAAAAGTGCAGGAAGGTTATTAGTACACATTTACTTGGTGCAGCGAAGGTTTCGTGGAGTGCGATGGATATGTATCTCAGACTATGCCCATGTGGTGCTGCGAAAAGCGCTGCCACCAGCGCATTCATCGCCGTGCCAGCCATAAATGGGTAGTGGACAAAGAGCCGTTCACAAGCGAACGTGCATAGGCCGTCCTCTTTAGTTGGTCTTGAAGTACGGTTTCCTGAAAATCAAGGACCTGGCAAGCTTATTTTTTCGATCCAACCTCGCTTCATAAAAGTAGTTCTCAACACAATATGCTGGCACAATGCAAAAAAAAATGTTTCATTTATTTGGGCGTGGTGCAATTGGCAATTCAAATGCAAGCAAACATCGCATGACATCGAGTTCGAGGCAAGCACTCCAACGTGTGTTCTGTAATGCATAAATGTGGTAAACTTGGGCATACACTTGATGCGAAGGCGATGAAGTGCATACGCGAACCATGTATGCGATCAGTGGTACGAAGCTCGTTTTATCCAGCACGAATGGCCCTGGTAATTTTAGTTTTGCAGCTGCATTCTCCATCAATCTCTCGCGTCCTGTGCGCTGAAATGTTTGGTTATGCATGCTAGACTTTTCTGTTGATGGTTTTCATCCGTTTGTATATCTACTGCACAAGGGGATACGTGCGTGTTCACTTTCTCAGTGTTTACCGAAAGGCACAAACGATGCGTCCGAGATAGCTGCGGTAATCGCGAAGACCTATGGCAAAAAGAAAAAAAAGATTGTGGTAGCGATCATTTTGCGATTAACCTGTGTGACGCACGTGTTGGCATTTTCTAGTTAAAGCCGCGACTTAGAGCCTTGAAAGACCTACATGCGTAATGCTGTATGTTGGCGACAAGTTCAGATTATCGGTGGTCACGGCGTGTGCGATGTTAATCGCGAACGTCACCTTTCTACTGCTGCACGTCGCACACCGAGGTCACAGGGTATGTTAAACTTCTTAAATCAAAGTTACCACAGTTTTCCGTCAAGTCTATCCAAACAATAACAGGAGACCTACTTTATCGCTCGTACTCAAGCGAATGGCTGCGGAGAATGTGAGTAATATCGCTTACCCAACACGTTCGCCACGGCCTGTATTTTGCGCTCTCGTACTTTTGCTTTGCGAAAGCTGCGGAAATCAGTAATACTGAAGTCATTTACGTCCGTGGCAATCCGCAACACGAAAGCAGGGGAAAATGGGGTCTATTTTCGCAGAGCGCGGAGCTGTTGCGTCGGCTCTTGTTTTCCACGTCGTTCAGGCGAGTGAAGCAGCAAGCACTCCACGGTGGTTCGATGACGCGGCCGACTAGCGAAGAGAAATTCGTGGCTGTTTTTCCGAGTCTTCAATGCGCAAATACATGTAATATTTCACTGGATAGTCGTTTCGTGCGCTGTACTTGCACCCTGTCGCGCAGCAAACTGTGCAATGGAGTCGGGCTTTGCACTACTCAAAACTGCATCGACAGGTGGCGCTGTGTGTCCGCAAAACTCCAGAGTCTGACGTCTATACTTGCCAGTGCTGGACAGCTTCTGTGCTCCAGGCATCTGCGTTGGGGCTATGTGTAGTACGTACCCTGTTTGCTCATAAACGCTGATGCACGCATATTGTTCATTGCTGTACATGCTAAAACGCTACTTCACTCCTGTACATGCTGAAACGTTATTTACGTGGCTTTTATGTAATGTAAACATTGGCTGACTTGCAATAAAACAATTTATTGACGCAAGCTTGTGTGATCAGCGTTGCCGTTTTGCTCAGCCTGCATGCGGCATCACTCACTTGCTAAAGTATGCAAGCTACTTGAGGGCTTCTAGTAAGTAGTTTACTACACTATATGGAAGCGATTGTACTATATGGAAGCGATAGAAAGTGAGAGAGGGAGCTGATCCAGTGAGAGTGGGACAGCCATGACGCAGAAGCAAACGATGAGGGTGTCGCTACTATGCGAACGGCCTGTCGGCATATCGAAATGCCCTGGTGCTTTAAACTTATTTCGTTTTATACGAAACTATACTATATACAAACAATATTCTTAGTTATTAGTTGGTGAAAAAAGCTATTTCAGTGCAAAAGATAATAAAAGCTTTTTCAGTTGTCAGTAATATAGTCATTTCCTAACCTTAGTACAACTGCGGCCACAATAGAGACGGCTCTATAATCGCATCCCATTTTCGTCCCCATTGGCTGTATCGACATGTTACTCATTTGGCCCGCCCCGCCGCTGTAGTCTAGTGGCTAAGGTACTCAACTGCTGACTCGCAGGTTGCGGGTTTGAATCCCGGCTGCGGCGGCTGCATTTCCGATGGAGGCGAAAATGTTGCAGGCTCGTGTGCTCAGATTTGGGTGCACGTTAAAGAACCCAAGGGGGTCGAAATTTCCGGAGCCCTTCTCTACGGCGTCTCTCATAATCAGATGGTGGTTTTGGGACGTTAAACCAAGGATAACAATCAAATCAATGCATCGTCTCTGCTCGCTGGCCTTTGTTAGCAGTGCAGCTGAGGGGCGAAGCCGCGCCGGAGTGTCCCTACCTAGGTCACGGGGTGCTGGCGTTTTACACGCTCGCTGACCCGTGTTCGTCACCAGCCTACAGAGTTGACCTTGTCCGCGAGTCGGCTCGCGTAGGCGACGCCGCATTTTTTGATGTTCGTATTCCTCACGCGTGCATTGGCGACGCTTTACGATCGTGAGCCAACGTGCTCTGCCGTCGTTCCCTTTGACCTTCGCGTGAGGCATCATGCATCTGTCGATGCAGAAACCTTTTCTCTGTGCCGTTTATTGGCCCCTTCGGGTCTGGCGTGTACGGGACGCCACTCCGATTTTGCTCACCGGAAGCTTGACTGCTGTCAACGGAGTGTCAGTTGTTGGTAAAAGGGACCCCATGGCCCTCGTCTGGCTTACGCGCTTCCGCGAGCTCAGGGCCGCCTCGTGCGCTACGTGTTGATTTTACAGCAGTGTAACCTTGTTGAGCATTTCCGCAAAACGAGTTAAAACGTCGTGGCTCTTGCCTTAGTCGCGTGCTCCGTTTTGGTATTTGACACTGCCGTCCGCTACTCCTGAGAGCAATCGCGCCTAGTAGGCTCTGCGGGGCCTCTGGCTCCAATAAGTCGGAAGGCGCGAATTTTCGAAAAAATTTTATCAGTGCAGATAACATCATTTGCATCCAAACATAATATAATTTGCTCAAACCAGCATAGTTTTCGAGCACACAGATCTACATCTACTGCAATTTCGGTATTAACCCAACAAGTTAACAAAGCCTTGAACAACAATAAGATAGCCGTCGTGGTTTTTTTATACATAAGAAAAGCTTTCGATTCCGTCAACCACAACATCATGTTAAGTAAGCTTCATGACTACGGTTTTTGAGGCAAAATTCACCAGCTTCTCAAATCATACCTATCCGACCGCCAGCAACGAGTAGTGATGAATGATGTCGAGTCCTCTACTCAATCAATAGTCTCTAGGGTACCACAAGGCTCTGTTATTGGTCCCACTCTTTTTTCCCTGTACGTTAACGATTTTCCCTTTATTTTACCATATTCAGAAGCTTTAATGTACGCAGACGATACGGCACTAATCTTTGTTGGTGACAGCTTAAGAGACATCGAAGATAAAATTAACGAAGAGTTACAGAGAGTAGAAGTATGGTTTAAACGAAACCACCTAAATATAAACACAGAGAAAACTAATTACATGGTCTTTCGCTCTAGGAAAAAATAACTCGACTTTGCAGGTTTCAACTTCGTTTAGATACGGCTCTGCTACAGCCAGTAGCCTCGTTTAAGTACTTAGGGGTCATGGTTGACTCTGACATAACTGGAAATCGCATATAGAAAAGACATGCTCCAAGCTAGCATATGGGTGTCACACGCTACTAAAAGCCCGTGAATGTTTTGGCGCATCGAATTTGCGCATCCATATTTTGCTTTCATGCACAGTCACTTGAGCTACTCTATAGCAGCGTGGGGCAGTACATATAAAACTCATTTGAAATGTATTAGCCGCCTGCAAAAGAGGGCAGTCCAGATTATCACATACTCAAACAGGACCGATACTGCAAAACCACTGTTTCAAATGATGCGTGTACTTCCACTGGACTCTGTTCACGTGTTTAGTGTTGCTGATGTAGTGCATGGAATAATAAAACGTGATGACCCATTCCCATCAAGCACCTTTACGTTACCCGCGCGCTCTACAAGAGCTGCAGCGAGTCACTGTTTTAATTTACCGGTAGCCAGAAATGCCTACGGTCGAAGGCTCATAGAATTTCACAGCGCTCTCATATAGAATGCGATACCGACTGCTGTGAAAGAGGCTAGAAATTTTTCATTGGCCATGAAGCATACACTTCATGCGAACTTTCTAAGTAATACATCTGTATAGTCATTTAGTATTATTATTAGGATTAGTATTATTCTAGTGCTATCATTATTCTGTGCTATAAGTAGCTATGTTCTGCGCTATGTTTCTTTGTATAGTTCAATCAAGTGTTTTTTGCTTTTTTTCTATTTTAAACATTGTATCCAGTTTGATGTCTTTTGTCGCTGTGTAACCGCTTCCGCAAGTAAGTAGGGATGTCACAAATTTGGTCCCTCCACTAGCCAGTTAGGCTAGGGGACCAAACAAGTGTTTGCGAAGTTTTTTGTTACATAGATGTGAAAGTTACAATAAAAAAACCCTGATTGTGCAGTAACTTTCGAGTCGATTGCTTCCAGTGAGCACGTCATTTTTGCCGGTGTCACCTGAAGCGGACACGAATTACCAAAGGCACAGCAGTGCGATCCGTTTGTGCGCTCCCAAAGCGCAGGCGCGAACTTACAGTCTGGTGGTGTTGTCGGCGCCGTGTGCTGTTTACGCAGTCTGGAATTCCATATGCGATTCCTAAAGGAAAATAAGAAAAAATGGCAACATATCCTTGGGTTAATGATGGAGAGTGGGGCGAAGCATCCGTCCGTCCATTCGTTCTTGCTTTCGTCCTTCTCTGTGACAGTCCGTGCGTCCATCCGCCCGTCTGTGCGTGCGTCTGTTCGTGCGTCTGCACGTTCATCCATGCGTCGTCCATGCATATATCTGTGTGCCCGTTCATCCATCTAGTCAACACTCCAAGTACCACTGTTTTCCATTTTTTTTCATCTTATATGCATCCGCACGTCCATGCGTGCGTCCGTCCCCGCATTTTTCTGTGTGTCCGTTCGTCCATTTAGTTAACACTCCAAGTACCACCATCTCGCATCTTTTCATCATGTATTCCGCATAGAGAAGCACCGCCATCCAGCGTACATTCCAAGGACTAAACGAGGGGTAGAACACGCACACTTTCTTACGGCTTGCGCTTCCTGTCTACTTCCCACCTTTAATCACCTCGAGTTCATGGTATATGCTAGTTCACTGTATTCATGGCACTGCGGCCTAACGCTCGCTACACCTTTCTAAAACCAAGGATGTTACCCCCTGCAAGTGTAACCTAGCAACCCTTTCTTGTCAGATAGTTCTCAATGTACATGCCAATGGCTGCTGATTGAGAATGAGAGACAGAAAAATTCAGCTTTTACTTAATGCGCACGCTGCAATTTTTTCATTGTTCAACAACGCACGTAAGAAATCCACCGGCTCCACCTTGCAGGTAAAAGCGTAAGACTGGGTACGCACTACGACTACGACGTGAGACGAACGGGTGCCGCTTTAAGGAGCTTCGCCTCTAAAAAGTGAGCCCCGTAACTGTCTGCATCAGAGTGCGACACTTAAACAGTAGCTCACGAGGGATGAGGGTAAATGAGGGATTGAAAGGAGTCCAGGAGTCCGAGCACGAAGCACCACTTGGCGAGAGCTCTTGTCGGCATCAGGAGATAGCGTATAGCGAGCCCAGTCGGCCAGAGCTGCGCTGTCGGAGATCGCGGGCGCACAACCAGTCGGCTCGAAATTCAGATTCAGAGAGCGAGTCCCTGGTATTAATTGGATTCGACCTGTTTGTCACTAATAGTGTTTCCCTGCGCTTATCTCACCTGAAGAAGCTCCCCAGGAGTCTTCGAAGGTGGGGGTTGCCCGCAGTCTTAAGTCATACAAGACTATTTCTATGACTTGCGGCTGGCCGAAAACGCGAGTGACCGTATACTCTAAATATGGTAACCTATGCAAAGGTGAACAATTTCACATTTTTGTGCACCTATAACCTAAAAGTTACACAAGTGTAACCTTTACATTTGTAACCTGTCTAATGGTTACAAAATTAAAACTTAAATCTTGTTTATATAGGTTACAACCTTTTCTTTCGAAATGTAACCTTTGCAAAGGTATACAGCAATCGAAAAGACATAGGTTACTTTCCAAACACCCTTTGTTAAAATGTCCTTCGCGCTTTGTCAAGGACTCAAAAAGGCAACTCTCATATATGCTGCAATGTGACCTGCATACAATATAATAACAAACCAGCCAAGCGGCACACAAAACCAATGATTATGATGTTTGATGTTTTGTGGCACAAGGGCCATTTCACGGCCAAAGAGCGCCAGTTCAACTACTAAAAATATGGACAATGATCGTGATAAGCAGCTGTATAAGGGCCATAAAATTCCTCGCGCGAAGGCGGGTAAAAACATACAAGTAATAAAATCATGACCATGCCGTGAATGGTGTGTGTGGTGTGAATAGGTCAAGAAAGTTGGTGATAAGGAAAAACGATGGTGGACATGTATGGCATACGCACAAGTACCTCACTTGTTCATACCCTTGCGTCCATGGGCCGTGAGGCAAGTGCTTTCCTGTGTAGCCACAGCAGCAAAAACCTCTCTGGAGAGGTGGTGCTACGGAATGTCCGAGTATATGATATGAAAATTATGAATTTCTTTTAAAAACGCTAACAATGATTTATGACTAAAAAGCGGTTCCCTACCAACAAACATTACAGGGTGTAAAGGTATATGTTGTTGGTAGGATAATGGAAAATGTTGTTTTCTTAGCGTTTATAAGTGTTTGCACTTGATTAACATGTGAAGGACTCTTAATTCTTCGCCACATCTGTCACACAATGGTGGATCGCCACCGAACAAAAGATATGTGTGTGTCGTGTATGTGTGTCCTATCCTGAGTCTCGTTAGTATTACCTCTGTATGACGCTCGTGTTCGTTCGTGTTCGCTCGTGTTCGTGACGCTCGTTTGTGTTCGTTTTGTTCGCACAAAACCAAGACGAACAAAAATATCAGTGGAGTACAAGGCTACACATTCTTCTTTCTCAAGAGCAAAAGAAGATTCCTAAGGCGGTGTGTGAGCAGTCCACGAGGCACGGGTGTGTCCGGCAAGGCAATCGTTTGCAGCAGGACAACGACTGGTGAGAAAGCAGGCGGGTACTCAATATTTTTGATGTAGTATGTCAGCAGGCAAAAAATGAGGGCCTGCTCTATATTTCTATTAGCCATTTGGATTCTTTGCTCAGCGCTTCCAGCATAAACGCAAGTGTGTTCAGGACAGGTATACACATGGGTACAGTGATTTGCACGTCATCCGGTAGAGCCATC